>APFE031507879.1:0-18272 GCA_000404065.3 Pinus taeda
AAGTAGATCAAAATGAAAATGGGATTTTTATCTCACAAGCAAGATATGTTAATGAAGTATTGGAAAGATTTAACATGCTGGACAGCAAGGCAACAATCACTCCCACGGTAATGGGATTAAAACTCAGCAAAGAGGACAGTAGCAAGGATTTTGATCCTAGTTTGTACAAGAGCATAGTTGGCAGCCTAATGTATTTGACTGTAACTAGGCCAGATATAATGTTTGCTATTAGTTTAATTTCCAGATTCATGGAGAAGCCATGAGAAGCACATTGGCAGGCAACAAAAAGAATTATGAGGTATGTTAAAGGTACTAAACGATTTGGTATTTTATATACTACTTCAGAATGTTCAGATTTAATTGGATACACTAATAGTGATTGGGCAGGACGTGTAGATGATGGGAAAAGCACATCTGGTTATGTTTTTCACATGGGTTCAGGAGCCATTTCATGGGCTTCTAAGAAACAACCCATTGTAGCATTGTCTACAACAAAGGTTGAATATGTGGCAGCTATAGCAGCGACATGTCAAGCAGTTTGGATGAGAAGAATGTTAAGGAGCTTAGGCTAAGAGCAGGCAAAAGGAACGATGATTTTTTGTGACAATATCTCAGCTATTGCATTATCCAAGAAATCGGTGTTTCATAAGAGAACGAAACACATTGACACAAGGTTTTATTACATCAGGGAATTGGTAAGCAATGGAGAAATTGTTTTACAACATTGCAGGACTCAGGAGCAGGTTGCAGACATTCTGACCAAGCCATTGGACCAGAAAAGCTTCGAATTTTTGAGGAAATGTTTGGGTATGGCTAAATGCCCAGCAGTTGAAATTAAAGGGGAGTGTTGAAATATTAATTTCATCTGCGCGCATTTACTCCTACGAAAACAGCTGAGGAAAACCGCCAACCTCCATCAGACTGCTTTTACGGAAGGAGTGGTATTCTTTCAATCGACCCTGATGCAATAAAATTCTGCCACGCGTCAACTGTACTTTCAGCAAAACCACTTTTCATGGAGACGTAAAGTTTGGAAGAAAAGGCTCGTCTGATATTGTTCTAAATCGTTTGATTGCGAGGATGATTGTCCATCGTTGATTGCATCCAAAGTTGCATACCGGGCCTGCAGGGAATGACATTGCGTAAAGTTCTTTTGACCACCGGTAAATTAATTTTGAAGTACCTTTGATCAGAAATTTAATATATATCACCATGCTGAGAATTTAATGTGGTTCATAGATATAGGTGAAGTTATTAAGTTTATTATTTTTTGTATTCATGAATGTAATTTTTGATTTTCCTGCACATGTAAAAACGTATGTATGTCATGTTTTGTGTGTGGTTCTTTGCAAATGAAACATAAGGGAAGCAAGTAGCGTATGTTTTTTTTTGTTGACTTCGCATTGTAATGCAAGGGTGAAAACGCACAGTAGTGCGAAACAAAAACTATGTATGTAATCCCTTTTCTTTTGTGCTGGAGGTTTTGTAATACGCAGGAGCGTATGATGAAATTTATTTTGAAGAATATCTGAAATAAGTGAAACGCGCAGCAGCGCTAATGTATAAATTTTTATTTTTTGTATTACAGCAATATATGTAAAAAAAAAATTTACAGTGGTGAATGTAAAAGAGATTTTTACACATAGCAGTGTAAAATCTCAGGAGGAGACAGAGTAATGTTTTTTCGTTGTTGAAATGTTTTTTTTTGGTAAATCCCTCTGAGAGAAAGAGGATGAATTTTGTATCAGGAATTTTATCTTAATGAATACAAAGATTTTGTGAGTGTATGTAATACTTTGTTCTCAGCAATCAGTTATAACTTTCCTGTGCTAAGATCCTAGAGAGAAACAGAGCATTGTCTCTATGTTCAGTTAATTTGTTTTTGAAATTTTACCAGAAAAACTCCCAACAAACCTGACCATTACTCTCAGCATAACCGCAAACAACATTCTTGTCACGCCAAACTACACAACATCAAATACTTGTAAGGGTTTCTGGAAAAGAACCTACTGCCTTACAAACATTTTCATCAGAGTTATATTCCATCACTCCTTGCTTCTTCTGGTACGAGTATAAGCCCCGAGAAGAAGCAGCAACCACATAAGACTATGGGTTTTTCCCTTCCCTGACGGTCCACATATTCTCTAGCATTTTCCATAACCTTGTTTTTGGATCATAAACTTCCGAACTCTGCTTGAATCAATCACCCAACTCACTATTATAACCGCTAATAATGAAAAAGTTGTCGTTGGTGATAACACCATAGCATTCATCTCATTCTTCGCGCATCTCAGGAAGAATCTTCCATTCATCTCTAAACACATTGTAAACAGTTGCTGCTAATCACAGGAAATCTTCGTAGTCATCGTGTCCACCTGAAATGTAAAGGAGTTACTCAGGTGATACTCAAGATATTCCAATCTTTGGCATCTCTACACCATGGCTCCACTTTCCAGATTCTAAGTGGAGGTTGGATGAATTCCATCTGCCCATCAAATTAACACACACACATTCACAGAAGAGTGGAATCCCATTGTGAGTACCGGGGAAATGGGGAAGGGGAACAAAGCGTTTCTTGTTGGAAATTTTTGGTAATTTCAAATAAAAATCTGAACATAGAGAATGCTTTGTTTTTGCCACAGGATCAAAAATTTGTTTGCTGGAGATGAAGAACAGAGTTTCACACACCAAAATAAACTTTTATTAATTAATCAAAATTGTCAGCTACAAATTTCTTCCTCCAATAGAGGGATTACACCAGTTCCAAAAAAGAATTTACTTTGTCTCTGCAAGAGAGAGCAATACTCTGTTTGTTCAAAAATTAACACAGTGTTGTGTAAATAAAAACTTCTTACATTTGTAAATGTAATTCCTTACATATGCTAGTGCATTTCCATTACATTACATTTCAAAAAAAATTCAGAGTGCTGCGCACTTCACTTCATTGCAATACATTTCAATCTCTCAACAATTTTTATTTTTATTTTTATTTTTATTTATTTTTATTTTTTTTATCTCGCGTCGCTGGGCCTCTCAAACTACTTCACACTACGTTTCTTTTTTTTGCTTCAAATATACAATAAACAACACAACCAAAAAAAAATAACAATAGGCCTTTTTTATGTGCCCATACTTCCGTGTAAAAAAAAACATTAAAATTAAAGATCTTACCAACATTTACCGACAATCTACGAATGCAGTAAATTCAATTAATTACTTCACGTGGAGAACTGGTGGTTAAAACAAAACTTCATGTCAATCGCATGGTCGTCAGCTTGATAACCAAGAACCATGTACCCTGCTGCCATCACCGTTGATCTAATCAGACGGTGGACTGCAATCCCCTGGAGCTCCCAATCACATGAACTTTACCTGCTGGGGAACAGGTGGTTTTGGAACAGTGTTGTGGCCACGTGTCGATCAACGAATGTGAACGAAGCCCCCTCGGAAAATACCATTCTACATGAAAGGTGGTGCGAGGAAAAACTGTCTGGTTTCCAGAATTAACTGTGCGCCATTGTTCAACTGTAGCGGAAATTTCAATTTCAATTTCAACACTCCCCTTTAATGTCAACTACTAGGCTATCAGTCATATTCAGACATTTTCTCAAAAATTCAAAACTTTTCTATCCCAAAGGCTTGGTCATAATGTCTGCAACCTGCTCCTGAGTTCTGTAGTGTTTAAAACAATTTCTCCAGTGTTTACCAATTCCCTGATGTAGTGAAACTTTGTATCAATGTGTTTCGTTCTCTTATGAAACACAACATTCTTAGATAATGCAATAGATGAGCTATTGTCACAAAAAATCACAGATCCTTTTGTTTGTTCTTGGCATCAACTCCTTAACATTCTTCTCATCCAAACTACTTGACGTGCTGCTATTGTAGCTACCACATATTCTGCTTCCGCTGTAGACAACGCTACAATACGCTGCTTTTTAAAAGCCCATGAAATAGCTCCTAAACCCATGTGAAAAACATAACCAGATGTGCTTTTCCGATCATCTACACTTCCGGCCCAATCACTATCAGTGTGTCCAATTAAATCTGAACATTCTGAAGTAGTATATAAAATGCCAAACCTTTTAGTACCTTTAACATACCTCAGAAGCCTTTTTGCTGCTTGCCAATGTGCTTCTTTTGGCCTCTCCATGAATTTGGAAAATAAACTAACAGCGTGCATTATATCCGGCCTAGTTGCAGTCAAATAGATGAGGCTGCCAACTATGCTCTTGTCCAAACTAGGATCAAAATCCTTGCTACTGTCCTCTTTGCTGAGTTTTAATCCCATCATTGTGGGAGTGATTGCTACCTTGTTGTCCTGCATATTAAATCTTTCCAGCACTTCATTTGCATATTTCTCTTGTGAGATGAAAATCTCATTTCCATTTCGTTCCAGTTCTATTCCTAAGAAGTATCTCAGCAAACCCATGTCAGTGATTTCAAATTCTTCTTTCCTAACTGTTTTGAAATTTTCAGAGACATAATCATCGTTGCCTATGAAAATAACATCATCAACATATAACAAAAAAATTAGTATTTTACCATTCTTTTCTTTGATGTAGAGGCTGGGTTCTCCCTCACATTTTTCAAATCCATTTTCCAGTAAATAGGACTCTATCCTACTGTACCATGCTCTTCATGCTTGCTTCAGCACATAAAGAGCTTTCTTCAATCTACACACTTTGTGCTCTTGGCCTTTCTTTTCATAGCCTAGAGGTTGTTCAATGTAAACCTCTTCCATTAAAACTCCATTTAGGAATGCTGACTTCACATCCATTTGGTAAACTTTCCACTTGTTTTGTGCTGCTATGGACAAAATTGCTATCAAGGTTTGCGTTCTAGCAACCGGTGCGAAAATTTCCTCATAGTGTCTCCCATACTGCTGCTTATATCCTTTGACAACAAGTCTTGCCTTGTGTCTTTCTATTTTGCCTTCAGCATTACTCTTGGTCCTATAAACCCAGTTAACTCCAATGACTTCTTTTCCTTTTGGTAGTTCAACTAAATCCCATGTCTTGTTTCTTTCTATGGCATTGATCTCCTCATCCATAGCTTCTATCCATTTCTTATCCTTGATTGCATCTTCGAAATGATTAGGGTCATCAACATGACAGTATAAAGCAAACAAAGAATTCATACCCTCATCATAAATGTCACTTAAATTTCTGAACTTCTTACCTCTTTTATTTGATGTACAAGTGCTTGAAGAAGCACTTAAATTTCCTCCTTGTGATGTGCTTGGAGAAGCACTTTCATTTCTCCTCAAGGTTTTCGCTTGCTGCCCTTGTCTTGATGTTGTTGTTTGGGGATGTATTTCAGCCATCTTCTCATCATCTTCATAATTCATTGTTTTCTCTATGCTTCCATCCCAAACTTCCTCCTCAATGAATTGAACATCTCTACTCACAAAAAACTTCTTGGTGGACGGGTTATACAACCCGTAAGTTTTGGATTCCTCACCGTATCCAATGAAAATACATTTCTCCCCTTTGCTATCCAACTTCTTCCTTAGCTGATCTGGAATGTGTGCATAAGCCACACATCCAAAAACTTTCATGTGGGTGACTCCTTGCTTTCTCCCACTCCATGCTTTTTCAGGCACTCTATTCATGACCGCTTTTGTAGGGCATCTATTCAAAATGTACGTTGCACAATGTACAACTTCAGCGCAATAATCATTTGGCAAATGCTTTGCCTTTAACATACTCCTCGCCATATCCATGATTGTCCTATTCTTCCTTTCGACTACTCCATTTTGTTGCGGAGTGTACCTAGTGGTAAATTTTTTATGAATTCCATTTTCTCTACAAAAATGTAGAAATTCTTTGGAGATATACTCACCTCCTCTATCAGTTCCTAGAACTTTGATATGAAACCCACTTTGGTTTTCTACAAGTGCTTTGAAATTTCGAAAATTTTCAAACACTTCACTTTTGTTCTTTAGGAAATAAACCCAAGTTTTTCTAGTGAAATCATCAATGAATGTTAGTATATAGAGGTTGCCTACAAGTGATGGAGTTTGCATCAATCCACATAAATTTGAGTGGACAATCTCTAAGGGTGCTTTTGTCCTTATGCTTTTCCCTGATGGAAAACTTTCTCTGTGTTGTTTCCCCAAGATAAAACCTTCATAAAGGCTGTCTAGTTTCTCTATCAATGGTATTCCTCTTACCATTCCTTTTATGTGCAACAAGTTAAGACCTCCAAAGTTGAGATGTCCAAATCTCAAGTGCCACAACCAATTTTCATCCTTTGTTTCACTTTGGAAAGCCTCCTGTGTAAATGCTGCAATTTCTACCCCATCTTTCAAAACTGCTTTTATCCTGAGAGGGAACATCCTGTTCCTTGTCATTTTCACTTCAGCAATACATCGTTTTTTGGGTTTTCTATCCATGATGGTGCATACATCATTCTCAAAGAAAACATTGTACCCCTTTTGAACAAGTTGTCCAATACTTAAGAGGTTACATTTCATTCCAGGAACATAATAGACATCTGCCATGGTTTTCTTTTCACCTTTCTTTTTTAAGATATTTACCTCTCCCTTTTCCATAACAAAAACTTTACTATCAGTCCCAAGTGTGACTTGTGACTTCACACTCTGATCTAACTTAGAAAACAATGCTATGTTTCCTGTCCTATGGTTACTGCAACCAGATTCTAGAAACCATATATCATCACTCTTTGTTTAAAATATATTACAAGCTAACAACAAATTATCTTGGTTGATATTTTCTCTAGTGAAATTTGCACTAGATTTATTATTCATATCATGCTGCTTGTTCCTACATTCATTTGCATAATGCCCATATGTTTTACAATAATAACATTGGACATTGGATTATCATACCTTTGTCCTTGAGCATCAAGTTGTCCACTTTGTTGGCTACTGCCCTTGTCTTGGTTCTGATTTGGATTGCTGCCTCTTCCTTGAGCATTTGCTGGACTGTTTCTTCCACCTCTGTTTTGGCTTCTACCTCTTCCTCTCTTGTTTTCTCTGCCTTGACCTCTTCCTCTTCCAAAGGACATCTGGGTCTTAAAGACTTGCTCTAGAGATGAGTTTTTATTTCTACTCAATCTCCATTCATGTGTTATCAGTGATGCATATAGTTCATCAACTGAGAAATTTGTGAGATCATTTGTCTCTTCTATGGTAGTGACAATCACATCAAACTTTGAGAGTAGGACCCTCAATAGTTTCTCCACAACCCTCCTTTCTTCAAGAATCTCTCCACAAGACCTTATCTGTGTGACCAGACCAATCACCTGTGTGAAGAATGAGTCAATATTATCTGACTCCTTCATGCATAGATTCTCAAAATCTCTCCTCAGCAATTGTAGTTTCATTGTCTTCACTTTCTCCATGCCTTAATAGGCTGTCTTGAGAGTCTTCCATGCTTCTTTGAATGTCTTGGCTATTGCTATCCTTGGAAATACACTCTCATGCACTGCTTGATATAAGAAGAGGAGGGCTTTAGAATCCTTATTCTTATAGCTCTTCAACAAATATTTCTCTACTTGAGTTAAATTATTAAACTCATTTTCATCTGCTTGTTCTTCAAAACCATCTTCAACAAATTCTCATAAGTCTTGTGAGGCAAACAGGGATCTCATGGTTATTGCGCAATAGTCATAGTTTTTCCCATTAAATTATGGGAGCTGGGTATTACAGATACCCATGCTAGTGATGATGTTGGTGGTGGAGCCACTCATTCTTGCACTCTAAACTATGCTTCAAAATACTTGACTGTATTTAAAAATCACTGACTGTCTTCAACGACAACACAAAAAAACTTGAGAAATACCTTTGTATCTTTCTTAACTGAGTCTTCACTCTGCTGGAGAAGCTGCAGCAAGAAATCCTTCATTCGGCTTCTTTGACACCTTCAAAGAGCCTGGACAAGCTCTGATACCATGTTGGAAATTTCTCGTAATTTCAAACAAAAATCGAAACAGAGAAAATGCTCTGTTTTTCCACAGGATCAAAAATTTGTTTGCTGGAGATGAAGAACATAGTTTCACACACCAAAATAAACTTGTATTCATTAATCAAAATTGCCAGCTACAAACAGAGGGATTACACCAGTTCCAAAAAAGAATTTACTCTGTCTCTACAATAGAGAGCAATACTCTGTTTCTTCAAAAATTAACACATTGTTGTGTAAATAAAAACTTATAGCATTTACTGTTGTAAATGTAATTCATTACATATGCGGGTGCATTTCCATTACATTACATTTCAAAAAAAATTCACAATGCTGCGCAATTCACTTCATTGCAATACATTTAAATCTCCCAACAATTTTTTTTCTTTTATCTCGCTGCTGCGCCTCTCAAACTACTTCACACTACTGCGTTCCTTTTTTTTGCTTCACATATACAATAAACAACATAACCAAAAAAAAATAACAATAGAACTTTTTTTTATGGGCTTCACATATACAATAAACAACATAACCAAAAAAAATAACAATAGAACTTTTTTTTATGTGCCCATACTTCCGTGTAAAAAAAAAAAACATTAAAATTAATGATCTTACCAATATTTACCGACAATTTACGAATGCAATAAATTCAATTAATTACTTCACGTGGAGAACTGGCGGTCAAAACAAAACTTCACGTCAATTGCATGGTGGTCAGCGTGATAACCAAGAACCATGTACCATGCTGCCATCACCATTGATCTAATCATATGGTTGAGTGCAATCCCCGGGAGCTCCCAATCGCACGAACTTTACCTGCCAGGGAACGGGTGGTTTTGGAACAGTGTTGTCGCCACGTGTCGATCAGCGAATGTGATCGGAGCCCCCTCGGAAAATACCACTCTGCGTGAAAGGTGCGGGGAAAAACTACCTGGTTTCCGGCATTCACTGTGCGCCACTGTTCAACTATAAAGGCAGTTGAAATTACAATTTCAACATTTCTCAGCCACAAATTCTAGATCATCATCAGGGTAATCAGGATATTCTGGGAGTTCCACTAAACATATACATTGTTGCGAAGTCGCAAACTTTTTTCTGTCTTCATAGAACTTGGGATGGTTCACAGTAGCCTCCCAGATTGTGCAAACAACTCTGAGGTTTTAATGGGAGTCGTAAGGCACTCTTAGCAAACAATGTCGACCTATTTCCCATGGAATAACAACAAAATCCTCCATAATCTGATGCACTACAGCTAGCCAAATATAGTCTGATACCACTGGCTTTCGAAAATTTGATTTCATGAACAAATTATTTGGTTTGATTCGATTCATTAGGAGAATAACCGATATAACCAAATGTTTACGTTTGAAGACTGTTTGAAAATCTACAAAGCCAGGCACAAGACGAACACATAATATCACAGCACTTAAACAAGCGAAAGACTTATGTACCATAATTACACCCTTCTTATCAGTTGTTCGACGCTGCTCACAACCGGATCGAACCTAGGTGACAACCACAACGGAGACAGATCGAACGAAGTAAGGTGCCACAAAATGTGACTAAGATCGAAATAAATATGAACGAAAACTCAAATCATAACTCCTATCTTAATGGAAGAAACTAGAGGGAAAAATCATCACATAATCGCATAAATGAGGCGCCGCCATTAACGAATGGAAAACATACCAATTGGCTTGTGTTTGGCAATTTGTGCAAAGGAAACCCTCATGGAAAACAAATCATCGATTGTTTTGTTGTGTGATTGGTTCCTTTTGCGGTGGGTAGGATTTGAAAAAGATCCATGGTCACTACACAAGGGTGAGGCAGTGTCTAGTTGCTGGAGAATCAGTAAATATTTAGTGTAGGCACTCATTCTAACTATTTAGGAAAACCAATAACCATCTTTGCTGATTGTGCGAAATAAATTTATAATCAACTTTACTCTCCAAACTACTTATTGTTTCTAATTTTATTTAATAAGTAAATATATTTTTTACCAATATATTTTATAATCATTTGTGATTGTTTAATTTCTTATAATAATGATCAATTTTAAAATTTCAATAATTTTCAGAGGAATGAAAATTATATTTAGAGGATAGCAAGGTTATTATTAACAATCTATGAATATGATGTATTTAATATGACATATAGTTTTATGTAATGGTGTATTATTCTTAAGAATATTGAAATGTGTGCACATTTTATATGCATGATAGCAAAGTCAAAATGGCAAGAAAATTTTTCCGTAATAAAATTTGTGCCTCTTATTCTCAAGAATATTAGAATGTGTAGAATATTGGAATGTGTCCAAACCGAATATGGGAGATCACAAGGTCAACACTACCAAGTGAGTACTTCTTATTCTCAAGAATATTCGAATGTGTCCAAACCAAATATGGGAGATCACAAGGTCAACACTACCAAGTGAATTACCAAGCAAATTAGGTTTTTGCGCCTCTTATTCTCAAGAATATTGGGATGTGTGAAAACTTAATATGGGAGATCACATGGTCAAGACTACCAAGCGAACATGTTTTAAAGTTATTCTGGAGAACGTTGGAATGCGTGCAACTAAATATGGAGGTTAGAATAACACCGCCTACCAAGGAAATTTTGCAACAATGGAATTGGCATGCATTGTTATTAAAAAAATTGGAATGGGTGCAAACTCAATATGAAAGATGACAATGCTAACACCACCAAGCAAATATCTTTTTGAAAATGAAATGGACATGCTTTATTTTCGAGAACATTAAAATCTGTGCAAACTCGATATGGATAATACCAAGGTCAATACATTTACTGACAATGAAATTGACATGCATTATTGTCAAGAACATTAGAATGGTTGCAAACATAATATGGAGGATAGCATGGTCCAAGCAAGAACCTTTTTAACAATGAAATTACCACAAGTAAGCAATACATGCATGGCACAATCTCAATAACTTTGGAATTAGTGCAAACTCAATATGGAAGACAACAAATTCAACACCACCATGCAGCCACCTTTTCTAACATTGAAATTGACATGAGTGTGCAACACATGCATGGCACCGTCTCAATGTTCTCGAGAATAGAAATGTCAACATTGCAAAGTATCATTTCTAAGAAATACATACCAACACAATCTCAACAACTTTAGAATGGATTCAAACTCAATATGGATGATGGCAAGGTCAAAACCACTAAGGAAGCACATTTTACAAAAATCGAATAAATAAAAGCAAGACACACATGCATGCCACAATCTCAACTATTTTGAAATAGGTGAAAACCTAATATGGAGGATAGGAAGGTCAACACCAATAAGAAAGTGTTTTTTTCTAATAGATGCACTAAACAACCATAATAACTTTGAAATGGGTACAAACTCAATAAAGAGGACAACAAGATTCCCTTTCTGAAATTTTAGCAATATGAAAGACTCTGGAAATCTCCACTCTTAGGTTGACACAAGTAATCAAGATCAACAAGCAAATAGTTGTCCCACTCACAAGATCAACAATAACAAAAATACAAATTTTCAAGCTATGGAAAAAAAGAAACTATATAGAATGAGGTCAACATTAATTATTTGTTGCACACTTATGCTTTTGTATAATCTAATTATTGAAACTTTAAAACATCTTTTAATTTAGATAAATTAATTATATTTATATTATTATTTTTCTCAGTTTTAAATGATAATAAATATAGTGTGATAATTATTGGAAATCAACATTCCATAAATTAACGCTTTAAAAATAATTAATTAATTTAATATATAAATTATATATATATAAGTATATATATATATATATAATATATATATATATATATATATAATGAAATGTTTATAAATAAAATAAAAATTGATAATAAGATTATATTTTTAAAATTATATAACAATTTTATCATAATCCAAGTTTCATATAAAGTAAAAGATGACATAAATGAGGTTTGCCAAAATTTAAAAGAAATTTCACTATAAGATTAACAAAATTTTAAAATTCATTAAATTGATTTTTGTCATTAAAAAAAAAAAAAATAAAAAAAAAAAAAAAATCTGTAAATTAAAAGTTTGTAAATATATCACAATGTAGTCTAATTAATAGACAAAATGGTTTTTTGAGAAGAATTTAGCAATATAATTTCGAACAAAATTGTGATTTTTGTCTTTTAGAATATAATTTTGAATATATAAGTAAATTCGATATCCCAAAAATCTCCTGATAGATTGGGAGTTTGTATTTTAAACAACTAAAACATATGATTCTCAAAAAGGTGATTTCATCTATTAATTAGAATAAGCCTATCATAAAACCTCAACTTTAAAACTTAATTTTGACCATTTCTAATTGAACTAACTAAACAAAATGTTCACAACTATATTTTCCTTTCTGCCCCGCCCACCCCCCCACACACAACTAAAACATATGATTCTTAAAAAGGTGATTTCATCTATTAATTAGAATAAGCCTATCATAAAACCTCAAATTTAAAACTTAATTTTGACCATTTTTAATGTAACTGCTACAAAAAATGTTCAAAACTATCATTTCAATTTTCCTTGCATTTTGAGCAGTAAGGCTCAATACAAAATTTCAAATGAGTTACCAATGACACAAGAAATTCAATCCATTTCCAACTATAAATTTTCCAAAAAACACCCAATATACAAACATATTTTTGTTTTGATTTAGCTTGACTTGTTTCCAATGGAGTAATACTTTTTATTTTCTTCCCACTTGAGTCCAACCCATATTTTCAATAGATTTCGAGGTGTCATTATTTTCCTGATCTTCCCAAGAAGTTTCCTTTCCAACATTATTCCTTTTGGTTTCTAGAGCGGATTTGTTTTTCAAGAGGGTTTTGCTACTTTTCCACTTTTGTTGATTACAAAGAATCTTCACTAGGCTTTGATTTTTTCTGATTAACTTTTGTTGCCTCTAATGCATTTTCTTCGGCGGTATCATTTTCCAATTTATTTTCTTGTTCTTTCTTATCTTAGTACTCTTCTTGTTTGTATACCATATAGTGATTTCCATGAGCTCCTTCCCACTAATTAATCCTTCGATATTTTTTTCTATCTTGATTGTTCTGATGTTTGGGGGATTTATTTTACTACATGCCCATTTCATAACATGCTCTATGGTGGAATAAAAAATTTTCATAGTCGAGCTTTTGGAGCGAGACATAATTTGGCGTTTTCAAAATACTCTTAAATGGGAAAATCATTATTGAAGTACATCTCCTAACAAAGTCAAGCATAAGTAGTTTTATAATAATTTATTGTAGATGGGTTATACCAACAAATTTTTCCAAGAGCATTCCTAATAGAGGATAACGATTGAATATTTCAAAGATGCAAAGGTAGGTTTAGAAGCCTAAACCAAACTAGAGTTGTGGAGATTGATGTTATTACCGGATCAAAGGTGGGAGACCAGGGCTACATGAAGAGATCAAGACTACCGTAAAAGCATGGCTCAGATACACAAATGGCTTTGTTATCCTCAATATTATCAAAAGTAACAGTGAGGAAACCCTGAGCCATGGGATAAATTTTTATATCATTTGATAAACAAATTTTCCACGTCTTAGAGATCTGTTTATGCAGATCCATTAGCCATGTCCAAAATCCATTAAACATGAAATCCAAATCTGGCTCCGAAAAAAACTTTTCGCAGCTAAAATATTCCTCATCGAAAGGAACATTAAGAGAGGGAACTTCTTGAACTACTGGGAGGCCAAATATAGATTTCAAAATGGAACTATGTGAAATTAAAGAAGGGATTTCTTGTTCGGAAACAATTCCTACAAAATAAATTATCTTTATCACTGAATCACTAAGATTTCCATTGATCAGATTTCCATACATGTCTCCAAATAAATACATGTGATCTAAGTATAGATTGGTCAACTAGGGAAATATCCTAGCCACCACAAGGGTTTTTAGTGCTTCTCCCATCTCGTCCTCACTCTATTATCCATAAAACAATTATACAAAAAAGGGCATGAAAATCCTTTTCCGAGTCAAATGCCATTGTGGTTCACCAAAATATATATAAACATTATCATAACTAAAATAGTCTCTTGTCAACAAAGAGAGAATATATCATGATAATATAAATGTGTCATAAATAGCAAAGAGAAGAGATATTTGGTCTCAATCTTGTATGTGTTCCACTAGCAAACCTTCCATAGAAGGCTTGTAGTAGTGCTCATAAAATGAAACTCCATTTTTATTCGTAATCTTCCGTGTACCCGGTGCTTGTTGTGCAACTACTTTGGAATGATCAACAACCATGGAATTCCTCTCCTTGTAAATATGGCAATGGGAAATTTGATCAATTCTTCTTTTCAACTAAGAGCTCCTCCAAAATGGGAATCAGTGTGTTCATGTGACATTAAGAAACTTCATTAAACCAACTAATAATAATTAAGGAATTACAAAATATTTGTAGCTACTCGCATCCCTTTTCAATAGAAAATAATAATAAAATATTTAAACTGATCATTTTCGCATAATTATTTGAGCCTTGGCCCAAGCCTTTTTGGAATTTAAATAAACGGTTTTAGTTTAAATAAAGTAATTCTCCTCCCCACTCTCACCTCAAGCCTAGGAAACACAATCAAAGTAAGCCTAAGGATGAGACTGGTCCACTTCTTTATGAGTGATATTCAGAGGTTTTGTCTAGTTTTTAAATCTAGGATGAGATCATATATAACCAGAGAATTAGCTACCACATCTCTTCTCAGAGATAAGCTACCATTGCTTGAGCTAGTTTACTTATTTTTTGCATGTAATTATATTTCAGTTCTTTGATGTTAATGAAATAAAGTTGTTTTTTTCTATTGCATCTCTTTGTTTATGTTTATAGTCGTGTTCTATTGTGTTCCTTTTTCTCTCAAGGGATTCTTCGAACAATATTTTGAAAGGATCTCCTCCTCCCTCGTAATCATAATGATTCCCTGTGTCACCCACATGGCATCCCTCATACTTACGTGGCAAGACCACAACATTTGTGGATGGTTTTTAGGTTACTATGCCAAGTGAATATATTTTAACTAACAAGACATACACTTTCATCCAGTGCACCATGTGTCAGAGGTGGAGCCAACTAGTCCACATCTTCTTCGTGTCTCAACATTGAAGGTTAATCGCCTCCATTTACTCTAACTTCAATTAGAAAATTCCAAGGTTCAAGGTCCAAGACCCAAAGTTGAGCCCACTATCCCACACCATTTGAGGGTCTCAACATTGGGGTTTCCTTAACTCCTCGCACTTGAACACTTTGGGACCATTCAATAACGAATGATATTGACCCATTGGCATCGGGTCCCTCCATAGGATGGATCTTACATCTCTCTCGAAGTTCTAATGGCTCGATGGCATAGTTACCCTAATGGTGGTTTCGAGCTTGGGGAAGGCGGGACCCTCAATTAATATAAGTCATCAATTATATATGGTTTTTATGGTGCTAATCACAACTATACGTCCCTCTCTTTGTAAATAATTGAATAGGAGTGGGGGGCCTCCATTAATCTTGATCATCAGCCTCTAGGCGACTCTCCACTTAATTCCTTTAAAATATTGGTGGTATGAAGACTTGTGAGCCCTATAGTGTCCACCCCAATCCATGTTACCAAGCCTTGTCACTAAGACATGTCACCATGTTACATCACTAATCCATGTCACTAAGCCGCATCACCATGTTTACTCACTAAGCCACATCACCAAGCCATGTCATCTCATGCCACATCACCCTAGGCTTCATCATCTCGGCATCGGGTTCTTGAATTTCCCTCTATTCCAACCTCAATTGGAAATGTCTAGATCTAAGGTCTGAGGTGCAAAAGTAGGATTCCAATATCCATGGTTCCACCCCATATTTTGAACACTCAGGTAGTCGAATGAAGGGTTTCATTATGATGCAATTTTACTATTGATCCAATCTTTTAGAACCAAGAACAAAACATGGTAATAATTGTGTTCACCCTAATGAAATGTGTGCACTATTTTCCACCCTCAGATTATCAAAACCTCATATTCAATACCTATACAAAATATTAAGTGCAACCCCAACATTGTTCATGTTATGTAGGCCCCATGTGAAGGTTAAAATTATGGTTATCCTAGCCTAGGAACATCCAGTCCTCTTAGAAGTGTGTGACCTCTTAGATTCTTAGATACAACCATATTAAAAAGAGGAAATCCAACCTTCAAGGCCTTCAGGTTGGTTCTAGAGAAATTATCTCTTTCGAGTGTTGGACCCCTAGATCCGTGAACTCTACCAATGTGCTAAGGATCAATGAATAAAGAAAAAATTTGAAGGAAGAGGGAAATATCCTAAATGCCAAATTTCTTGGTAGACATGGACTAGGCCTTGAATCTTGACCCTCAAAATACCATGCTATGACAAAAATAAAAAGCTTGGGCACTAGGAAGGATCAAAATAAACAAAAACTAGATGAGAGGTAAGAGCATGCCCCCAACAACCAATTTACACAAAATACACATTGATTTATGAAGCCATATGAGACAATATCACCATGTTAGTTGTAGTAGTGTGGTTAAACTTGTACATTCATCTATAATGTGTAATATCCCTCCATTGTTGTAATGCTGTTTTTGTTTAGACTGAATTATGTTAGTAAGAATGGTGGAAAAGCCATGAAGTACATTCAAATACTTATGTAAATAAATAATTTTATTAATAAAAAAAATGGGATTGAAAGTACTTGGGAATCATACACCTGAATATGAGATTAAGATAACTCTTCCATGATAACAATTTTGGATAATATTTAATGGATGGGAGAGAAAATTCATTAAATCACTTAGTTGGGGAAAGATGCTAAGATTTCATAAGCATAAAGAACCACAGAAGAGAAAAGTGGGTTTTTAAGGAAAATCTTAAGAAATGGGACATTGAGGACCACAAAAGAGGGACACTGCCAAAGGAAAACGTCAGTCAATGAAAAAAGGTATAAAATGCTTATTGAAGGGATCAATAGAGGTTATTGATACCCTGACAAGTACATCTCAGCTCAAGGGGGAACTAGAGTCACTTAATTCAAGATTGGGTGGAGAAACAGGTTTACAATTATCAAGTGAATCCCTAGCAATTATACCAGTTATACTAATTATTATGTTATTCAATTTCCTATTCACTATAGATTACCTATTATGTCCTCTTATTTTTTTATATGTCAATAATTATATGTAAATTGTGATGTTATATTTTATATTTATATATGTGAGTAGAATCTGTAGTTATCATTGTTGGAACGTTGATAACATGCATGCAGATTATTTAGTAACTAGTTCTACAGTGATGAGGAAGGGATTCAATAATTATGATCCAGGTGGACATTGGTGGCCACCCGCTAATTCCACTTGGATCCCCTCTAGTGCTTCGTGCAGTTTTTTTCAGTTACCTTAATTATAGCACAATTTACTATTTTTAGTTTTTCAGGTCCTAAACTTCCGGAGCCGTTTTGAGGCCCTAAACGACGTTTTTTGGGAAATATACCGCCAGCGATTTATCTGACTAAAAATCGTTTTTTCCGTCGTATTCCTCAGAGAGATCTTTCGAACGGGCTATCATGCGCATCAAACGGAGATAAGACGACCAATTCGCGACCCCAGGAAGTTGATGTACCAACTTACCCAAAAACGGGGCCCACAATTTGGCGTTTCATCTTCCAGGGTTAGGTTTTGGAATGTGAAGGGTTTTTCCATTGTTTCTCAACAATAAATAGGCCTTCGAGCCTCATTGTAACACAGTTCAGAGGCATGTAGGCACACATCTCTTCTCAGAGATAAGCTACCATTGCCCTAGCTGGTTTATTTCTATTTCCGGTTGTAAGCATATTTCAGTATTTTCCATTAATGAAATGAAGTATTATTTCCGCTGCATCTTTGTGTATATGGTTATCTCTGTATTTTATTGCGTTCCTGTTTAAATCTGGATCAGTGGTATCAGAGCGGTCTGCTTTTTCTCTGTTTTTCTTTGCATGTCCCCAACGAGGTCAGGATATAGGGAGTTAGGGCTTGAACTGGTCGAACCTTTGCAAGACCAACCTCGTAAATCTCGACGACCTCCCATGGCAGATGAGAAGAAAGACGAGGGGGCAGGAGATCCTATCAAAATCTTGCTCGAAGAAGCACTCGAGCGGCAGAGGAACGCGATGATGGATAACTTTACGCAGATCCTTCAACGGCTACCCAGAAGTGACGCATCGACTTCCAATAGCTACTCTGGAAACGCCACACCCTTTAAGGTACAAGTTAATTTTGAAATCCCCATATTCGAGGGTTAGATAGACGCAGATGCCGTAGATAAATGGTTA
>APFE031507881.1:1470-26965 GCA_000404065.3 Pinus taeda
AATGAGACTGTAGCGTTGGAATTCCTGCAAAATTGCAGGAAAACCACTCTATAGTCGGAGGGAAGAGGATAGGAGTAACGGAAGACATTATCGCAGAAGCATCAGGATTACCAGCTGTTGGACCCAGATGGAAGCTGAAGAAGGAAAGACTGCAGAAAGTAATGGAAATTTTCCAAGGCGAAGGCCAAAGTCTGACAGTCAAAGGGAAAGGATTTCTGCCGACAGCACTGGGGGAACCCTGGACCGAGCTGGCGAAGATAGTGCAGAGCTATATCACCTGCGAAGGGCGAAAAGATGTGGTAAGGGCTCGTCACTTAAAACTCTTAGCTGTTTTAAAAGGGAAATGTTCTGTAAATCTCCCTACCCTTTTAAATTCATTATTACATGATGCGGCCCAAAGCCTGAAGAAGGCTCAGCACACAGATATGGTTGTTAGCCATCATGGATTGATTCGGCTAATAATAAGCCACAATCTTACCCAACAGCAAGGCAGCTGGGAGGAATTGGTGGAAGTAGTTAAGAAGGGACTAGTTACACCACCCCCAAGGTCTGAACGAGCCTCCAGCACACCAGAACGTTCAGAAAAACATAAAAAGCCAGCGGTAGAAAAGCATGCTGTTCCAAAACGAAAGCGGTCCTGTAGCACGCCGGAACATTCAGAGAAATGTAAGGAGTTGATGAAAGAAAAACATGCTGTGTCAAAAAGGAAGCAACCCTCTGATACGCCGGAACGGCCAGAAGAGCCTAGAGAACCTGTTGGCACTCCAAACCCTCCTGAAAGACCTAGGAAGTCAGCTCGGCTGGCTCGAATACAGGGAAGATTGGAAAGGATTCAGAAAACTGCGGCCCAATCAATTGAAATCCAGGATGGACCTCCGAAGGAAGAAGGTGAATTACTCGAAGAAACTGCTAAGCAATCAGAGGCTGGAGCCAACCAGCTAGAAGAAGGAATTGAAGGACACGACGAGTCTCACGAGAAAGAGACTATCGAGCAAGAAGGAGAAAACGCACAACCCATGAGTAGCCCGCTGCAAGACCCTCCAGGAGAAGAAGAATTGGCAGCAGTTCTAGCCAATATGGGAGAATACGGCCAAGCTCCCAGTACAGGAGGTGTCCTTAAGGGCCTTGTAGAGGAAGAACTACCCGAAGAAACGAATGCAGAAGGGGCAGGGGAAGGAAACTTGCCCGATGATGGTAATGAAGCAGAAGACACCAATTTGGGACAATCTGTCCCCAAGGCGCCGGAAGATGAGGACGAAGCAAGACTGAGGGCCAAACCCTCTAGGGAGGCAAAGGAAATTGAAAGATTGAAAAAGAAGCAGCAAGGAATGCTGGGCACGATAGCTAGACTTTGGCAACAAATTAGAATGTTGAAAGCCAGTCTGAGAATACAAAAAACTGCAAGGGGAAGGAAGAGGACCATGGCAGCAAGAACCCCGAGGGTTAGAGTTCGCTTTTCTGGACGAAACCCCATCAGGAGACCTACTGACAGGGGACAATCTGTTGATAAGGAAGAACAAGGTGTTGTTCCAATAGAAACTGCTGTTCCATTTGGCCCGAAGGAACAAAGGGACATCCCAATGGAACAGCAGGAGGCTCCAGTAGCAGGGGAATCACAGCAACCTTTTGTTCGTATTAAAAAGGAAATGGAAAGCAAAAAGGTTCAAACCGAAGCACCCCCCTCGGGTATAATTCGGGTTCAAAATTCCAAACAACGTAATAGGAAGGTCCAGGTTAAACTGCCAGCTTCTACGGCTATCTGGAAGAAAGATCCAAAAACCAGGACCCTGCATAAAATGATGAAAGAAGCCCAGCAGGAGGCCGAACAGTTGCGAGAAAAGACGGTCCCCAAGGAAAGATATGAAGAGCTCCAACAGCAACTTCGAAACATCAGTCAGTCTGAAAGCCAGGCCTTTGAAGGATGGCAGAAGGAGCAGGAAAAGATTGATAAGGTAACTCGTCGACTAGATAATGCTGTTAGGCAGATGGATACCCTGTGCTCTTTGTATGATGATGTTTTGACTTGTAGAGCCCCTGCTAAAAATTATGCTTTGTTTTTGCTTGAACGATATCTGAGATTAAAAATAAAAGCTGTTAGGGCAGGAGCACCTATCCATATCAACACTGTTAATGATTTTATAGACTGCTGCAAGCACTATGGAGTTAAAGTTCAAAGGTTGTTATGTGAATTTTACCTGCACAATCTTGTCTTAGACCAGGAAACTGATTTGAACCCCGGCCCTTTCGTTGGCGATATACAATTCCAAGCCCTTGTTTCATTTGGGGTGAATCAGTTAAAATGGCTTAAAGCTTACAACATCTTCCAAAGGAAATAAAATAGTTTAGACTTATGGGTACGAGCCGAACCTAGGGACCCCACAGCAGTATGGAGGGAACATAGAAGTGTGATGAGGATCCCAGGTGTCATAAAATTATTAGGTCCCATGCATGAAGATTTGATCCGAAATGGCCTTGAGTATTTCCTGGCTATTAAGGACCATGCCTTCCATGCTGCAAAGTTTCGCTACCGAATCTCTAACCCAAACATCCAGCTCAGGGAACCTTTTAACTTTGAAAATTTTGAGCTGGCTGCCAGTCAATTGAGTCTCTATGGAGAGCGGATTCTGCGAGCAGGACCATTCTGGTTGGGATATCGATTTCGCAGCCCAATTATTTGGCATCCTGCACCTGGATATCAGGCCCTATATGAGATGCCCGCAGATCAGTTAGATCAGTTCTTTGACCATCTAGTTGCTAATCATGGTTGTCGACCTCTTCGTGAGATCCCTTCTCCAGCCTACTCTCTCACAGCCTTGCATGTCAACTATAACGTTTTCATGAGGACATGAAACAGGGTAAGCAGGGGGGTGTGTGGAGCGCTTGGAAGGTATGCTTTTTGAATAATAATCTAGTGGTTTTCTAATAAGTTTCCTAACCTTTTCTACATTATAAGTCTAAAGAATAAAATGGTTTTGATAAATTGTGTGGAAATGGACAAACGAAGCTCAATCACCAATAATCGATGTTTTCTATGCAGAAGGACGCGGAAACAGGGGATTATCGAGCAGAAACAAGAAGCAAAGGGAAAGCAACTGCTGTCCCAGCACTAGGGAACCGGATGCGGACGCGATCAAGTAAAATTAGAGCTGAATGATCCAGGAAGAGGACGTGAGACGCCAAGACGGAGAACGCAAGAAAGGAACGAGAAGAACTGAACGATTAGTGAATCCCTCAGGATCTCTGATCCTGAGGGATCGCTGTTTTAGCTTATCTTTTGTATCTAGATATCTCCGTCATTTCTGTTATATAAAGATACCATGCCATTGAGCGTGGGGAGATCGATCGATTATTGTAATTACATGGTTCGGAACAGCTTTGAGCATTAAGTTTTGCTGAGACTTGATTTTGTGTATCTTTGTTAATGCAATCAATATAAAGAACCTTGTGTTCACTTCGTTTCTGTATCTGAAGTAGCTTCAAGCGGTGTACCATTGGTAGCCAAGGGCCCAGCTCCGACAGTCACTCGCTGTTGTATCATACGGTGATTGGTGTGGTTTGATTATTTCCTTTGTTCCAGTAATCTGATATATCTTTCACATGATAGACTATGTTTCTCAGTTAATCTCTGAATCTGAATAAGTTTCCTAATTCATGTCTCTGTGTTATATAAATGAATTTATTTGAATTGCATCCCGGTATTGGTATGACTGGTATCATCATTGGATTCATATAAAATAAGTGTTTGCGAGATTTGAAGACAATATCACTTTGTTCAGCAATAGTCACATCATACATTACTCTCAAATTGTTGTAATAGCTTAGAACGTGTGCATCTATTTAAGTTTGTTGTTCCATTGCATTTACTGTTCCAATTGAGTTAGCTGTTCCATTTGATTGACATTTCCTGCTTGCTGTTCCATTTGTTTATGTTGTTTATTCGATTACTGCTGTTCCATTTACCTATGCTATTCCATTTAATTCCTGCTGTTCCATTTCATAATTGCTGTTCCATTTACTTTCGCTTATCTGCTTTTGTTTCTTTCGCGTGATAGCAGGCCTAAGACTGTCGTGAGCCCAGCAAGACGTTGCCTGACTCCCAGATCTATAAGCCCATGCTTTGGTTTCCTTCTTTATCAGTTTCTAAAGGGAAGGGTTATTGGTTCCGTACCCTTGACTGATCAAATTGATTTGTGTGATCTTGTCCTTGAGTTGATTCAGTTTAGTGTCTGTTTCCTTTCAATTCATTAGAGCACTATACTACCGAGCATTACTTGGGCAAAACAGCCTCGGATTGAGTTACTCCTTGAAAGAACCAAACGATCCCGGATTGACTTAATAATGTGGAATAATTGGTGGTGTGAGAGACCCTAGTTATCGCCCTACAGCTGCCAACCCTTCTGCTGCCTACACTGCTTCCCTCAAAAAATTATGTATATCTTCCCTCTAGCCAAGCCAGATCCTGCGAACAGTCACTGCTAACCCAGATTGTCCATGTTAGTCTCCCAGTGATATCTGCACAATTTTCACTGGCAATGCCCAGAACTCGCATCTCAGCTTGAAATTTTCCTTGCGTAGTTTCAAGAGCCTTGTTCTCACTCCCAGTCACTTGCTTATGAAAGTGAATATAATGCATCATGGTAGACTAGGAGATTTATGGATTTGATTTTGTCTCGTCATGAGTGATTGAAGATACAGGTACATGGATGAGACATTACCCGGTGACAAACGGGAAGAACAAGGAGAGCACATGCAAGGAGATTTTTTCGTGAACAGACGAACTAGGAGAGCATGCGATGATATTTTTTCTTGAATGGACGAACAAGGAATGCGTGCGAGGAGATTGTTTCATGAATAGATGAACGAGGAATGCATGCAAGCAGATTTGTTTGTGAAAAAATGAAAACATGAAGCATGTCAAAGTAGAAGCGAAGGAGGAAAATGCACGTGAAAACATCAAGTGAACACCAAGACCATCGAGGATCTCGCAGACCTTTCGATGCGGAGATGAAACTATGATACACCAAGAGCACATCCATCACTCAGCAGCACTATAGCTCGACATGGACACTAGCAGCAACATGAACATACCAACACTATCATGTCAAGTCATGTCATGAGTCTTCTCGGCCACATCACTACTATGGGCCATACTGTTGTAAATAAATGTAATGCAACATGGAAGTCCAAGAGATCCACATGTAAAGTTGAAGAGTCATGTAAGTCAAACATTCATGAGGGAAGTCGAATAGTCATAAGGGCCAGTTTTACCCTTGGCTATAAATAGCCCTCATTTGTACATGCAAAGGACTTTCCACCTTGGTTTCTCCCACATAGCCTTGAGAGTCTGTAGTATTTTATTTGAGGAGCAAGAAGTGGCTCCAATGCCCCGCTTATGGGGTTAGTGATGTATGGTGTACCGATGTGTCTTGGAACTTTCACTTAATTCAGAAGCCTATTAATAGGCGAGAAAATTTTCACACATGTATTGTAATTTTTGTAAGACTATTCTTTGGACACTTATAATGCATGTTCCTTTAACCTGTGTTAAGAAAGTTGAACTATTTTGGTTGTTCTAATACATATGTTTATGAAAATGTGATGTATAATTTTTTGATGTTGTCTTGCCCATGTGGGCTGCCTCATTGGACAATAGACAAAACCTTTCCCATAAAATTGTTATCAAGACCCTCTCACTCACGCAAACTACTTCGTTGAGTGTTGTTTGTGCTACTCCTTCATTGTGTGTTTGTGACTGTCACATCCGTGTGGACTACTCCGTCGGAAGCTGCACATGCCCTATTGTGTTGTGTGTCTCTCAGAGAGTTGGTACTCTTCCCTTTCGATTGGAGACTCACTTCCACTCTCTCCCTCTGTGGTGAAAGAACCTTGACAGAAGTAACACTAGCACTCACCAGGCACACAAACCTCTTGTTTAAGTACAAAGCATACCACTCTCATATGATGAAAAGCAAGAGCTAAGGTAAACCTTTAAGACAATGGAAACTAGGCCATCATACCGAATGGGACTCCTACACCAAATGGTGTGATGTCTTGTTGAGACTTTATACAAAGGAAATCCCTTGAATGTTGGTAGGTCCAACACTGTCAACATTTCTGGCACTAGAAGGAGGGCTGGATGACAAGCTGAGTCCTCATAATCTATTTTGAATATATGAATACTTATCATGACTAACTACAGAGTTTCTCTTCGAGAGTGTATGTCTTATGGAAACGAATTCCAAATCTCGGAAGAGCTTTGGAATAAATTTTCACATAAAACATATGATGGTGGAGGCCAACTAGTCTTGGTCAGACACACGAATGGTGTTGTAGGCTCCTGTGAAAGACATGGAATCTTTGAAGATTACATGACCTGCACGTTGATTTCATACACGCTTCAAGGGCGCCCAATGCATTGGTGTGCCACGCTACCCGAAAAATCAATTCACTCTTTCTCTCATCTGGTCATAGAGATATACTATGCTTTCAATCATTTTGACAGTAGAGCACTTGATAAAGAAATTCTAAAATTACAGAAAGAACCCGATGAATCCATTGAACAATTTCACACACGATTTTGTAATCTTGCATAACAATTTCCCAAAGATGAAATTGATTAGGAATTTCTTGATGGAATATTTTGAGTATCTTCTTTACATATTTGAAAATCCATAATTCTTGGAATCATTCGAACCCCTCCCAGCACACCTCGGTGTTAGAGCTACCAAACATAAGATGGACGAGGTCACTGTCACAAGCGATTTTCCATCCTCTTCTCATCAAACAACTTTGGCTCCATAGTGCGAGGTGGGAGAAGGTGTACGAACATCTGTTGAACTGTCACATCCTCCTACCCCACCTGTGCTTGATATCTCCACAAATTTCACTTGCAAGCCTATTGGTTGTCACATGGATTCATTCCCTCGACCTCCATCCCTGCGTTCCATTGATCCTACAAATTGTACTATCGTGTGTCCTTCCATTCTAGACTCCACACGTGTTGTGAATGAGGATCAAGTTGTTGATAGAGTTTGTGTTTTGCATCCTATTAGTGTCAGTCAGTTCAGCCTGTCACCAATGATCAAATATACTCTTATAAGGTGTTGTTAGGGTATCAAGTCAAATTTTTGTCATTTAAGTGAGTCCTCAAACAAAAATTTGATAATTGGTTGTTATGTCTAGGTCACTGCTGCTCCCTTCGCTTACTCATGGTATTCATCACTCATCATTTTCATTGACTTATTCGAGGTATCATATCCTTATTTAAGTGTCTTGGATCATGAAATGGTTAAATTCCTCATTTTAGGTCATGGTCTAGGGTTTCACTCCATCTGTCATCACGATACCATATGTTTCCAAAAACATGTCCATCATGTGATTAAGTAGGTAAAGGGAGTTAGCAGCTTAGGGAAAGAAAAATAAAGGTAATGGTAATGTTTTATTTTAAATAAGACAATGTTCCAATACACTACCTGACCTCATCATTTCTCATAGGGACATGTTTTCTTCAAAATATGTTTCCAACCAAATGGAGAATAATTTTACATAAGTGAAAGTGGTTTGTGTCCATTATAGTCCAAGTAGCAAAAACCTCCTTCATTTTATGCATAGGTGTTATGATTTGAAACAAATTCATAAAATAAACTTGTTACGGGAGAGTTGCTGCACTTCTAGACAACTTGACTTCAAGACAATTTTTCAAGGGTTTGGAATATGTGGTGGTAGTTCTTAAGGACTCTATTATGTAGTATAAATCTTAATATTTCCAATGGTACATTCATATTTTTATTTGGATTAGTATAAGGCATCCAAAAGCGCTTTACAAGTTGGCACTGCACTCTTGTTAGAGAAACCCTGAGTTTTTGGAGTGACCTTGGGAACATAAATGTCTCTGCCTCATGGAGTGTCAAAATTACATGCTTGAGGTGTCCATCTTATAGCAGACTTCAAGCGATTTCCAAAGAGGTGTCAAGCTCTTCATTTGGAGTAGTGTAAGGGTACCAAAAGTGGTTTGGAATATGGCACTGCACTTCTGTGAACTGCGTTGCGCTTTGGCGCAACGTTTTTGTGAACTACGTTGCGCTTGTGCCAGAGCATCCCAAAAGTCATCCAAACTCACCCATATTTTGATTTTAAAGATTGAATACCTATTTATTTCTATTCTAATCTTGCTCACAAGTAATTATAAGTCTTTTTCTCACCTTTTTCCTTTGGCAAGATGAATGCAAATGCAAGTTCTCTTCATCTAGCGTTTAGGTGAAATTTTCATGCTGCAAGCACTAGTGTAACTGAGAGTTTGGTTAGTTTTTATATTGGAAACATGTAAATATTCCACCTCACACCTCTATACATGTTTAAAATGCCTTTTTATTCAATATACAACTTATCAATCATCAGATTGCCTCACCCTTACCTAAACCCTAGCTCATACCTAACGTTTTGAGTAGATTTCCTAGTATCTTTGTTTTTCAATTTCTCCTAATCATTTATTTCCCTAATTTAACTCCATTTAAGATTCATAAGTTTTATACCACCCGCATCCATCTCCCAAAATTCCCATATCATCATCTCCCTTCCATAACTCCCTCATTTCATCATTTTCTTCCTTGAGCAAGAAAATAGTCAGCTTAAGACAAAACAACTAATCATGGAAAAAGAACAAGCCAAGTTATCAAAACAGGTTGGAAAAATCAAGGATATCATAGAATCAAGCAAAACCAAATGATAAAAAGGTACAAGAAAGAGTAAAAGGCCAAGAACAATTGGCCTACAGAAGGCATTGCAAGAAGAGCAAGAGCACATTTTGTTGAATAAAGACCTTGACCTAGAGGATAGGATTGCCCTTGAGGTTCGTCAAGATAAGGAATATTGGCTAAATAGGGTAAATTAAAACTTGGAGAAGCTCTGAAGAAGGAAAATAGGGACAATGAGTTGCTCAGACACATGACGCACCACTACCAAACTCAAAACATCACTGCCAATGTCAAGGTAAAGTAACTTAAAAACAAACTCAAGGAGGCCAAAAAAGACAAAAAGGATGAGGGAAACTTGGATATGCTTGCTGAAGCATCCATGAAGCTATAAAAGACATATTTTTACACATTCTCTTCAATTTTGAGCTAATTCTGAACATTTTGAGTTATTTGAGAATTTTTGGTCTAAGTTCAGAAATTCAGTTGCTCCAAAAGCGCAATGCTTTGGTGCTGTGTTTTTTCCTTAGGCCTCCATTTGAGGAAGGGTATACATTTTTGGAAAGGTCTTAGCATCCTCTAAAGACCCATTTGCCCATATTTTGCAGAGGTGGATTAGTTTTGGAGAAAAGTACAAAAAAGTGGCAAAACACTAGCATTCTAGACCATTTTTTGACAGGCGTTGCACTTCTGGAGTGACCTTGGGAGAATGTATTTTTGAAGATCTTACCTTGCTCCAAATTCAAAAATTCAAACTATTCTAGAAACTAGACTTAAAGGGCTAGTTGACCGTGCTCTCAGATTTTCATTCTTACCCCTAGAATGCACCTTCATCAGCTCAAAGTTGGCGCTGCGCTTGTACACTTTCTGTGTTTTTATTTACAAATTTCACTCTGTAAAATTTCTAATTTCTAGTCTAATTTGGTGAAAGTCAAGATTCTCTATGTAATGGCACAAGTTACAAGGCTAGGTGAAGTAGGCATGAATAAATTTATATCATAGTTTTTTTTTGATGTTTATTAGGCCTCATAAAAGAAGCAAACTCCTAATCAAACTCTTCATGAGGTGTTTGAGTTGCACCTTTTCACTCTCACTTGTTGGTTGAGAGAATCTTTGAGTTAGTTCCTCCACCAAGGAATTCGACTCCTAAAGGTGGTAAAGTGGTCTAGGGGAGTCTATAAGTACTATTTCACTTCAGGGGAAGAAGGTTGAACTTTTTGTTAAGGAGGCTTGCATTGTAATAATCTTTCAGCTAATACAGATGCAGGTTGCAGCGATTTTCAAGGAACTCTAGTGCAATGAGTTCATGGTGCTTGTACTTAATTATTTTTTTTTCTCTCATGGTATAAACATATTTATCTACATTATATCTCTTCTTTCTATGAATGCCTTCTGATAACATACTCAGAATTCTTATTTTTCAAGCTTTGTTATCTGGTTTTCACAGTTATGTGTTTGGTCTTCCTAAGCTAATGAAATCATGTTTATTTATGCTCATTATTTTCTTCCTCACTATATCCTCTACACTGCACTGAAAAAATACCCAAATTACACCATGGCTTATGATATCTAGCTCCTTCTTATGTTTTCTCCTGCATTCCCACAACCTAGACCTACTTGTGGCTCCAAACCCTAAGTTCAACAAATCCTTAAAAACCAAATTTTCACAAACAAACAAACAAATACTCATAGCTAGTCCAAGATTCATTTTCTTTAAAGTCATATCATTGATAAGAGACTTAGAGAGATCCCTCTCATGCTTAGTAGGGCTAGCTACTGAGTTGAAGTGGTTTGAGGTTACCCTTGTCAATTTCCTTTTTAGCCTAGGAGATTGTAAGGACTAACACATCCAACCTACATTATCATTCATGATGAGTGTGTGTGGGAATATAAAGGAGAATCTATGGTGAAGGATGACTTCCTTCCATCCATGCCTCATCCTCTCTATCTTGACATCCCTTGTGATTCTGCCACTTTTGATTCTCCCGTGAAAACTCATTTCCAAATGTTTCTATTTTTGCTCACTCAGAGGACACACCGGATGTCAGTCTATCATTGCATTATGGAGAGTGTTAGCATTTGACATTTCACCTAAGGCTGAGAAAGGCAAATCTCAAAAGCTACATCAAACCATTCAGCCTCGTAGCTAGCCCTATGGGGCAGGAGAAGGCTCTCTCCGGTCTATCTCGTAAAATCTTCAATGGATGAGATAACCAATAAGGTAACACTGATATTAGGCTAGTAAACTGATAAAAGAATTTCATTTTGGGATTTTTGGGTTTTTGGTGGCAAGTTGAGGAGAGGGAAAATTTGGCTGCGGGGATGGGACACAGTTTCTACAGGGGAGTCTTTGGGGCGAGGTAGGAGGCCGTGCTGATGCCTTTGACTGAAGTGAATGGTCAGGAATGAAAGAGAGAAGGCTAAAGAGAGAAAAAAATGAATTTGAATTCTCTTTAAATAGTAGAAAACATCAAAATTAAACAAACTTAAAAGCAGAGCATGACAAACATGAATTCTTACTTTATCACTTCATTTGTTTAATATGCAGAAGTATAGAAGGAAAATGAAACACATAAAAAAGCTTAAAATGACTGAAGAAACACACCATCAACACATGAGTCCACAGGAATCCCAAAGATGACTGCAAAACCCTGGTCTTCCTTTCCAAAAATTGCAGAGATACAAGAGATAATACAATGAGCTACTACTCTCTCAAGAGTCCAACCATCACAATGAGTAAGAAAGTACATAATATAGATGATCTAACCTCTTTCCCTGCCTTCATGGGTCGAGCTCACTATCCTAGGAGCAGTTTGAACAACTTCTAAACTAAGCACTACAAAATAGGCAGTCAAAACAACTTGCCTCTATAAACTTGGAAATCAGTTCATACATTCAATTTTTACCCTTTACATGAGAAATTCTTCTAGAAGAGTTAAACAAGAGTAAAATTATCCAAAAAGTGTCACAATTACATCCATTAAGATCATCATTAACCTCAAAAAGTCGAAAAAGGTCAAAACTGGAATTTCTGGGCTGAACTGGTCAAATCTGGCAACATTTCCTCAACGGGTCGCGCAATTTGGAGCTCTGTTTGGAGGCCTTCCCGGTATCATAATTGGGTAACGGATAGCTCGTTGGAAAGGTCTGCGAGTCTACTTTCCAACCCAACCGAAATTTTTGAATTTGGAGGTCATTTTCCCAGTCAAAACTCAATTCTCCCAAGACTGCTTTGCAACTCAAAAAAGGGGTAGAAAGTCAAATTTTTCATGTATTTTGACCTTTTGGAGGCCCAGAACTCCATAAAAACTCAAATCCATCCATAGGCATATGTAAATTTACATGAAAAATCCAAAAATGTTGAGGTTTTGCAAAACAGAGCTACGATGACAAAGGGTCTCACCGGGGGTGAGACCCTTTGAGAAGCCAAAACCTGTAAATTTCCAAAAAATTCCAAAATTACCCAAAATTCTCAAAATTTTTTGGGATTTATGCTGTAGCTGATGCTAGTGAGTGCCATGATCTTTGAGGGATGCCTCCGCCAAGATACAGAGTGGATTGGTCCTTTTCTTCCGCCTAATAGCCTCGGACAACCTCCTTTGGAACATTTTCATTCTGGCCTTGCATACATGCATCCTTGCCCAATAGTGATTCTTCATGTTTCTCAGCAACTTCTTCTCTTGGTTGGCCTTAGCCAACAACCTCTCTAAATGGGCATTCACCTGGATGAGCATGGACTCTCGCTCAGAAGGCAAAGGATCACCGGGCCTCCTTCGATTTAGGACTCGATCACTACGAATCCTCCACAACTCATCAAGCACCTTTTCCTCCTCTAGTTGTTTGTTCCGCTGCTCTAGGTAGGTGATGGTCCATTTTGCACCGTCAAGTCTCTTCTGCAAAACATCATTCTCGGCCCTGAGATGCTGAATGAGCTCCCTTGCCTCTTGGCTAGGAGAAGTGACCTCAAGATCAATCACCTCAGTGTCCGGAACTCCTGATGGACCCTCATGAATCATGGGCTGCTTGCCCCTCTCTGGTACCTGTGCTGGTGAAGAAAGCGAGGCCCCTTCCATCTGATGTGGAGATAACACTCGCTGTGATGACGATGAAGGCGAGACCCCTTCCACCTGCTGTGGAGATAGTACTCGCCTGGCTGCTGAAAATAAGGCCCTTGGGCCTTTCTGATAAGTGACCAAAGGAGTGGAGCTAACATGTCGGGTGACGGGAGCATCAGGCTGCTGAGATGGTCCTCCCTCCTCATGAATGACCTCCTGATGTGGGTGATGTGGCACTGTGAAAAACTCACGGGAGATGAACTCCTCCCATGAAATTCCCTGCTGAGTCAACTGATGTGAGACTATGAGCTGAATCAAACCATAATGGTATAGGCTCCTGTACTACTGAGCCGGGGTCTTCTTCTGCAACATGGGCACCATCCTCTGAATGTTCTGAAATAAGAAGATCAGGATGTTCATCATCCTCACTCGGGTGAAATGCATCGAAAGGCGAATATGATAGGAGTACACCTGTGAAAAGTTGTCCTCACAGGTAAAATAATGCATAATAAGCCTCATGATGGGAGCATACTCGCTCTGGAGAAATCTGAATGGGAAAACACCTGTCAAAAGTCTCACAAATGATGGCCGGACATAGGGCTCAAAGTGAACAAAATCTAGCAATCTGCGCTTAGGCCACACCTCACCCACACTTGGTATCCCTGTAGCCTGTGAGATCACCTCAGGAGTCAATGTGAAGTTCACCCCTGCCAGAGTGACATGTCCATCACGGAGGTGCAAGACAAACAAGCGGGCCAACTCTCGATGATGCTGAATCTGAGAAATTCTCACACAGAAATCATAACAAGACATATATTGAAAACAACTCACTGCCATGGGGCAGGCCTGTAATTCTACCAGAGAGGTGGGCTCCTCTCGCTTATGATGTCCACCCTTACCACCCTTACGAGGCCTCCTCTCCTCTGTAGATGATGAATGGTCATCACTTTGCTCATAAGTCTCGGCTTCTGACATGGTTTTTGGAGCAAAGTGGACAAACTGAAAGACAAAGGGAACTGTTGTCTCTGCCTGCAAAAATGCTGAAATCTATGTTGTTTCAAGGGGAAAAACATGAGGGAAATGTTAGGGGAGGGAATTTCTTAATAAGGAATGGGAAAATATGAAAATAACAGGGAATTTCAAGGGAGATTTAGCAAATGATCATGCTTATAGGAACACATATTGGAATTTAGGAAATCATTTGCAAAGACACCTTGTATATAAGGAAAACATATATGGAAATAAACATGGAGCATATGTACACATGTTTAATCAAGGAAAAAAGGGAATTTATGCACCATCTTGCTGACATTTTAAATCAACAATTTTTGTTATTTTTTTACATGCATATGATAGGGGATATAGGGTTTTGAAACTTTATATATACATTGTTTTATATGTGTGTCTTGGGAGGGGTAGGGTTTCAATTTAGTGATTTAGGGATAGGAAGGGGATTTACATTTCAGTTACAAATAACATAGGGAAAATGACATATATATGAATATGAAAAGAAGGGAAGGGGAAGGAAACCAACTGAGGGAAAAAACAATTTGAAACATCATAAAACCCTAACACATTTTGCAAACAAATATTGCAGCCATATAAGTCATTTCATTTGCATGATATGAAGTTAAAACCATAGCCTACCACCTTAATTTCATCATCTATCTCCAAAACAATGAATAAAGACCCTACCTCGAGCGATTGAGATGATTTGAAGAGAAGTTGGGAATTTTGTTTGAGTTTTGCAGGCCGGCGGCTCAACGGGTCGTGCAGGCCTCTCAACGGGTCGCGCACTGCCCAACGGGTCGCGCCCGTTAAATTTCTGAACTGTGGAGGGGTGTTGGACGGGTCGCGCACCGCCCAACGGGTCGCGCACTGCTCCGCTGCCTGAAACCACTGCAATTCCGCTCCTTTCGCCTATCACTCTCTCAAACCCTCTCTTGCAAGCTTTCAAATGCACAATGAGAGTGAAAGAAGGGAACATACCTTTTATAAACTTCATTTGAAAAAATTTCATCCATAAACCCACTTTATAAGGTTTCTTTTTGACACTTTTTTAAAAACACTGATTTTGGTTTCCTTTATCCTGAATTTGACTTTTTGAGTGCTTTGACTTAATTCTTTTTGCAAGTAGATCATCTGAAGGACCTTGGCAAGGGGACCAGGGTTGCAGTTTGTCTGTTTGAAGACTTTGAAATTTCATCACTTATTTACAAAACTGAGAAAATGACCTTGGGCTTTAAAAACAGAGTTTTTAAATCAAAGGTAAAAATTGACTGTACAAGATAAAAATATCGAAGAAACATGTAACAAACCTCCCTCTGGCTTGCTGAGTACTCATGGATTTTCAGAGACATGACCTTGCAGAGACAAATGACCAAAACCCTAGACCTAGGACTTTGACAGTAAGACACATCAAGACAAGCTTGAAAAACTTTAATAACTGATATGACCTGATCCAGCAAAGCCAAGAGGGGCCTAAAGACCAGCTTCTCCATCAGGGTTATGGCGTGCCTAACGGGATGCAAGATTTGACACTAATGAGACACCTACTAATGCAAATGCAAAGAGCTTTTTGATCACTGATGGAGGGCTTTCAAGACCGACACTAACAAACTGTACAAAATTTATGAATTCCTACAGTCGTGCATTCACAATTAAAGAATTGTGTGATTGCACAGTCATAACCTTACAAGGCCATAGATAATTAAATTGGTTCTGTAATTCGTAAAACCATTATAAAAAGTCATTTGTTGCAATATTCACTTAAACTGTCAGCCATTGGTACAACAACTACACTGCTATATGCTAGCCATCATCCATATAATTAATTATCAGTAAGCCAAACCATACGCACAAAATCTTGACATGAACATACATACAGTTGCGTCTCTTCGAACTCACGCTTTAATTGCCTCATTGTGACCATTTAATTTGATTACTCACCAAACTATATAGAAGACTATATAGTGTATAAATGATAGTTGAATATACGATAAAAAGGAGGAATAAATCAAACAAATATATTCCATATTTTATTTTATATTAATGTGAGCATTCAAAGAGTGTTGAAGTAAGGAAGACTGACTAAAATTGTTAAAGAAATTAAAAAAACAAACAAACAACAACCACGGGAAAAAGTATTATTATTAAGAAGAAGAAAAAAACATAGATTATCATACTTGAGTTAACCTATACCAAGGAAGTTAAATAAGGTTAAAATTAAGGGATTTTTCAAATTTTAATAAAAAGAAAAGATATAAAAAGGTGAGTTGAAGAATTTCAATTGATTATAAAGTTACCTCTTATGTATTTAAATATACATATTAAGGGTATTTTTAATGTATATTAGAGCACATTTTATTAAAAGTGGGTGGCTTGGATTTCTTGAATTCCTCGGCCTTGTGATTATTTTCCTTGTTTTATAAATGATGATGATGGTGATGATGAGAGTGATGGTGATGCCTCTTGGTAACAAAACTAGATGGTCAACTAGAATGATTCACATGTGTGTTGGTTCCTCCTCTTGGGATGCTTAATGGTGCATCTCCCTTCATAGTATCTTCACTTTCATGCGTATGCTTCTTCTTGGACCTGTCACCATCTGCCTCATTTGTATTTTCCTCTAACTCATGAGGGATCTTCTTGCCTCTATGGCTAGCCCTCATCTCATATTGTTTTTGTCTATGCAAATCTAAGAGACTTTGCAGGATGACTGAATTTATCTCAGCTTATCTCTCTTGGGCTCTTACTAGACTTTCATTATCTTCCTTTTAGCTTCTAGCTTTATCCTGCAGAATTGTCAAGGTGCCCAACCAGTATGGAGAGTGATTCCCTTGCCCTTGGTCCACTGAGCTTTCTTCTTCATTGGCCCTGACCTTATCACTTCCATGTTGTGATAGATGAGAACGGTATTGTACAATTCCAGTCCTCATTTCTTCTTTGCCTTTCTCTTATATTAATTGTGATGTGTTTTCAATCACACAAACTAATAGATATTTCATGTAATAAATAAATAAACATAGAAATGGCCATGAGATTTTCTCATGGGGAAATCAATTCCATACCTGTTGTAACAGAACAACCAAGTCAGTATGCCATCATATCAATAAATCATATGCAACAATCAAGCAACTTGCAACTCCACTATTATTGCATAATTGGTAACTAGAAGCAAGATTTTGGCCCTGATATTGCTCTTATAGAGCTGCTGTAATAGTTGTCTACAACAAACAACCCATATTACCACATAGTTATTAGCAAACATACAATCATTATATCAATCAAGCATGTAGTTAATTTATTTGGACCTATTTTTAACACCTAAATAATTTGTTTAGATACTTTCTAAAAATTCTTTACTTTCTCATGATAGAGCCCATCCAGTCCAAGTGTTGAACCTTGATGCTCTAATACCAAATGTAATAACCACACCCATCTTACCCCATGGGGTGGCTGCCACTACTAATCTGACCCTCCTTGTGCTATCAGAAGAATGGGCTAACTTACATTATCTTTTTCTTTTTCTCAATTATACATATATGTATATAAATGGACACATTAGTTACTCTCTCTCTCTCTCTCTCTCTCTCTCTCTCTCTCTCTCTCTCTCTCTCTCTCTCTCTCTCTCTATATTATATATATATATATAATATATATATATATATATATTATATATATTATATATATATATATTATATATATATATATATATATATATATATATAATATATATATATTATATATATTATTATATATAATATATATATAATATATATATATCCCACCAACCTTACACTCCATTGTTGTGCTGACACTTCATAAATCCAACAACCCTCGTCCATCAATACTACTAATACATGGTTGTGCCAAGCTAACATGTCGAATGTTATTTTGATAGGAGGAGTCAACACATTCATCGTTTCGATTTCAAGTTCTAGTGTCTCCATCGGGCGACCCATATTTTCCCCATCTCATCTTACGGCTGAAATTCTTTAAACGAACCCTTCTACCTCCATGTTGATGTCACCAAGGAAGGGTGTCGTAACACCACCTCTGTCATCTGATCATTGAATGAGATCTCATTTGTTCATTGGTTCGGTAGCCCCGCCATGTTATCTCGATCTCTCACACTGACTCTTCTTATGCCTCCTAGGTGGGACCTCCGAGACATGCCATCCCATCCTTCTCATCTTGATGATACCTTGGTTGCATTCCCTTATTCTTCTAGGATCATTCTGCTGGGTAGACTTGGCAGGTAGGACCTCCTTTCAGCCAATGACCTAACTATTAGGCTTACGTGTATGTGGGGTTACAAAGCCTCCTCTTCGCTCTCATCAGCCATGCTGACCAGATTGCCACCTCAATTTGTTTCCATGTCACTTCGCCTCTCAATTGCCTTGGCGTTTGAAATCCTTCGGGGTCTTTGCACCAAGCTATCCTGTGATGTGGGTCCACCCCCTGAACAATGGTGGAACAACCCGGCTTACGTGCCTACCCACGTGGCCATACTTAGATCATCCTACTCGTTTTGTCTCGACACTCATATTATTTCCACCCTTTTATTCCTCCAGAGCAAGACCTCTCAGCCTATGTGGACTGGTGGGTCTCACTTCCACACGTCATCATGCATAATTGGCCCACTTGGACATGTTAGAAGAATTTCATCCCACTGCTTGCTACTTCGACACTCTTTTTACATATCCATCTTGTACTTCCAGGAAAAGGCCCCTGGGCCATATGATCAGTGGGCCACACCTCGAGTCAATGGTATAACCGCCAGGCTAGAATGGCTTCCAACACATCTCGACCGACATTATCCCACTCCTTTACTTCTGTGTTCTCGAAATTCCTTCGAGATTGAACCACTAGGCTTCGTTGTCCTGTGGGAACCACCTCCAACCAGTGGCAAGACCGTCGTGCTTGCGTGTTAGCCAACTCATCCTGGTAGTTTTCATCCTAGTCGATCCCTCTACTGCGCAAAAAAATCTCTAGGGTACTATTTTTGGGCCATGTCATCCCCCTCTCATCCAATCACAATAAGTGAAACTAGACATGCCAATGCTAAGCCTCCATGACTAGGATTCCACCTAGTGGAAGGACACTGTTAGTCAATCTCTTTATAAAGTTAACCCCCTACCCTCCTTCATCGTAACATTTCTGACACTTGATCTCTGCCATGGCTGACCAAAGAGGACCTTCACATCTTGAGCCATCTGCCTAATCTCAGTCTTAGTGTTCCTTTGCAAGGCTCGTTCCTTTTTGTGCGTCTCGCCTTTCACTATCTTTCTTAGCCATGACTCAACCATGAGAGTTTAACAAATGCTAAAATATGCATCCACGTCTGATAATTTCAGGGGTGGCTTACAAAGCACCTATCGGCACTATGAGCTTGAGCTGAAGCAACTCCAAAAAGTTCCACGCCCTTGGTTATTCCCCATTTTGGAACAGGGAACCCTTTACATGCCCGCGCTAGTGATCTGTTGGCCACCCACTACTAAGGACTTGCAGTGAACTCCTTAAAGGGCTCCACTCTCCTACCACATGTTAAGATCTCTGGACTCCAAAGAAATCTTGTAAGAAACTCTGTGGAAATGCTCAGGGGTTTTAGGGGCATTTGGCTATTAGCAGGGACATGCACCCCCCAACATCAATGCCCCTAGGGAAAAAATGCAGGCTACTAAAAATGTAAGGTTGAGAGGCATTTAAGGGTTTCCATCGACCCAATAATGTGCAACTTCTTGACCAGCTACTCGGTGGCACTTGTGAAAGACCTCCATTCCGTTCGAACACAAGACATGGTATGAAGGATGAATTCTGGTGAAAAACGGTTCAACATCGACACCACTAGAATGAGAACAATTGACACTAAAAATGCAAGGATGGAGAAGCCCTGACGCAAGGTTAAGGGTTATTAGAACCATGAGAGAGAGTCACCCTCTACATCAACACAATGCCACATAACCGTAATATGGCTCATAGCCAACATATGTACTTCGAACCTGTTGAAATAGGTGATCTCCATTGTAACCATTGCACATTGATAGAGAGAGTTCTTATATTAAATAATGTTATGGTTTAGTTCATATCTTTTTAGCCTCTCTTAATACCTTCAAGGATTTACAATATATTTTATTCATTTTTTTTATTCTCATAACGTGTTTAGGTAATTCATAAGCATACCATTTCATCTAGAATGCAACATAACACTGCTTATTATATAAATACATTGCATATTTTACCATTCGAAATCTTAAGGACATAATATAGTCCTAATTTGTTCTTTGCAACGCCATGTTAAGATTAAAAATGTAACAAACATTTAATTGATTTACACATAGCATTTCACCGAAAATGCAAACATGTATTCATAGGTGTTGAAGATACATAAGAGCATTTATCTTGTAATGTTTGGGCAACTGAGTCTCGGACTACTACTCTCCACCCAACCATAGACAACTGTAACCAATCTCACTTGCAGTTGTCACCCCCAAGACAGATTCCAGAGACTGAGGGGGGTTTTTGAAGGACTGAAACACAAACTTCCAGCTGGATTAGGGACTCCAGAGGACCTCTATCCTCAATCCCACCAACTACCTGTTGTAGTTGACTATGCACAGTGAATCTAGAGGTTCACCAACTCCGCACTCAAGAGTAGTACCAAAGATTCACCTCATTCCCAGGAAGTCCAATATCCACTGTAACACCAAAGCATAAACACATAAATTTTTAAGAATGGAGTTTGTAGATAATAACTCAAGGTTGGTCTCTTCCCAAGTTGTCCAAGGCTCCAATGATTATTATCTCAACCTACAACCTCCAGGGGACCCAAGATGTTACAAGGCTCTAGAGATTCTATCCAAACCCACAGCCTCCAGGGAATCCCAAGTTGTTACAGGGATCCATATATTCCTATCTCAACCCACAACCTCCAAGGAACCCAAGCTGTTACAGGGCTCTAGGTATTCTATCTCAACCCACATCTTCCATGGAACCCAAGTTGTTACAAGGCTCCAAAGACTAGTATCTCAACCCACAACCTCCGGGGAACCAAAGAACCAATCCCCTTCATTTCTCTTCTCTTCCATGTTACTCCCTATTGAATGTTGCTTGACTGGATTTCCCCCCCTCCTCAGTGTGTGAGGGATGATAGAATGAATACCTTCCCGCCCCTGATTGACCCATTTTTTTCCTATGTTGTTACTTTTCCTTGTTGTGCAGGGGTTCCCACCCTCATCCTTGTTTCCTTGTCCTGTCCAGTCTTCATAAATTTGTTTTGTCCTCTTTCCTTGTTAAGGGTCTCAAGCACATGGGGTTGTGTACTTTCCTTGCAACCCATCTTAATTCAGAAGTCAATCCATTAAGAACATGCACCAATCAACCTTTAATGGTTGTCCCAAACAGTCTAGGTTTCCTGCATAAGGAAACCTTTCTTGTCCCAAGTAAGCCACCTCCTTAGCTTTGGAAACCATGTCCCCTTTGACTCAACCCTTTAACATATTTTTATAAAATATTTCCATTGTAAATTTATGAGGACACCCAGGTTGGGGTTTTCACACATACCACAAAATTTGTTCTCAAGTATTGACACATCTTGCAATTGAGATTTCTTCATCTTCTCACCCAGTATTTAACAATGGGGGAATTTATGGTCATCTACAAGCTTCAAAGATATGTCAAGCGAGCCTAGGCCACAACTTAAACATACTAAATGAGCCTAAAGCTAGAGTTAGCCATCTCTAGATTCAGAGTTTTAGCCACAGACGAAGCAATGCCCCGTGAGCATGCATTTGGTTGGTGGTCTTCATTTAACCACCACAGGTTGAGACCTCAATGGTTTCCTTTTTTTCCAATAATTAGGGAGCACTTCCTCTAGCATAAGACTTCAACTTCTAGCTAGATTTGGAACTGTTCCAGGAACTGCATCAAGCATTCTAGGTTGAGGCCTCAATGGTCTCCCTTCTCACAACATTAAAAAACACTTCCTCTAGCATAAAATTTCAGCTTCTAGTTAGAGTTGGAACTATTCTAGGAATTAAGTAAGTATTCCAATGTTGGTGGTCAACATTAAATCACTGCTAGTTGAGACCTTGAGTTCTCCCACTTTATACCATCAGTATAGAGAGCACAATCAACGAATTGCTCCAATTCATCTTTCTCATTACAACTCTCTTCTTGGATTGATATATACTCATTCATATTAAATGGGAGAATGTTGGACACCTAATCGGCTAAGGGTTATGGTGTGGAATCTGACTAGTCAATGGAGTCCAAGAGGACACTTGAAATATGAAAACCAAGAATCATAAGACATTGTATAAATATGTAAATCTTTGTGAATAAAATGCATTCAACATTTTATTCTATCATTTATCCATATTTAACCATTAACCAATTTAATTAAAAAAACACATAATTATTTTTAAAATAAACTTTAATTTACTTAAAAAAAGATTCAAATTTTTTCTATTTCACCTTTTATCTTGAGCCATCTCAGTTTTATGAATTTTCAACCTTAACCACCTTCGGAAAAAAACCCTCAAAATCCATCCTTAACCGTATGTGACTGGATGTATAGACCATTCTTCTTCTAGTCCATTCCAAAATTAATTCGGATATTTGTAGCGTGAGGAAATGGCCAAACAAAATCAGGTGCTATTAGCAAGTGTCAGCCTTTCGTCATATATCTCGCAAAGTACCCGTGGATTTCCTGAGTGTGTCATGTTGAGGAGGAAATGGCCATAACAGAAGCAGGTGCTATTAGCAAGTGTCAACCTTTCGTTATATATGTCGCACATTACCCGCAGTATTTCCCTCTGAAGTCGTAGATCAATATTTTACATGCACTTAAATTGAAAGTGTTAGCAAAAATTTGCGGAATCGTAATCTAGTCAAAACCGTCCATGGACAGCGTGCACGAATATATCAGTGTTTTTGTCTGGACACTTACGCGTTGGGCTCGCATGTGTCACACACATAATAATCAGGTGACCGGCTCTATTTCCAAAGTTATATTTTCATGAAGCGTGGAGCAGTTGCGATCATGAAGCGTGGTTGGTGTCAGAGTATGCACAGCAGAAACAAAACAATTATACACACAGTTAAAAATTATGAGACAGCAAGTTTAACGTGGTTCACCCAATCAATCTGGGCTACGTCCACCAAACAGAGGTATTGGCAATCTTATTATTCAACAGGAGATTACAACAATTTAATTCCTCACACACTCTCAGCTCAAACATCCTCTACGGGCTTACATTTTATAGCTGGGAGTAGAAAACTGAATCATAAATTCTCTCACAACAAATATAGGAAGCAATAACTCCTCCTCAGAAATAATTGGAGCTAACTTAGCAACAGAACCTATTGTTGTCACATTCATGAGATTTTTTCCTAATTTAATTAACAGAAAAAATCTCAACAATCTCCACCTTGACAACAATTAGCCTGATACCCTGTTCCTTTATTATTTTATCTTTTCTGCAAGCCAAGAGAAGCCAGACACCAACGTAGCATCTCTAACAAAACTGGTTTCGTGAACATGTCTGCATAGTTTTCCTTTGTATGCACTTTTTCAAGAGAGACTCCCCTTTCAGTGATAACCTGTCTTACAAAATGGTACTTGATAGACCTGTATATGCTTTGATTTACTATGATAGGCCAGATTCTTAGCCAAATGAATTGCACTTTGACTATCACAAAATAACTTGATGTTGTCTTGTAACCTACCAAACTCGCCAAACAAACCTTTCAACCAAATCGCTTCTTTGCAAGCATGTGAAGAAACTATGTATTCTGCTTCAGTAGTGGATAAAGCAACAATGTTCTGTAGCTTTGACATCCAGCTGATAGCTCCACCTGCAAGAGTAAAGACATACCTTGAAGTTGACCTTCTCTTATCTAAATCACCTACAAAATCGGAATCAACATATCCGCAAACAAATTCACTACTCTTATTGTAAGAAATACAATAACTACTTGTGCCTCTCAAATACGAAGCACCCATTTCACTGCTGACCAGTGTTCTTTACCCGGATTTGCCATGTACCTGCTGACAACCCCAACTGCATGTGAAATATCTGGTCGAGTACAAACCATCGCATACATTAAACACCCTACTACATTGGCATATGGAATTCGAGACATATAATCATTTTCTTCATCTGTATTAGGACATATACTCGAAGAAAGCTTAAAATGGGAAGCTAAAGGGACTGAAACAGGCTTCACATTATCCATACCAAACCTCAAAAATATTTTCTCAATATACTTTTGTTGTGATAGCCATAGCTTACCATTGCTCCTGTCTCTGAAAATCTCCATGCCCAAAATCTGTCTTGCTGCTCCTAGATCTTTCATATCAAATGTCCTTGCCATCTGAGCTTTCAACCTGTTGATTTCTTCTATGCTTTTGCTTGCTAAAAGCATATCGTCAACATACAATACCAAGATAATGAATATGCCATTATTCAACTGTTTGAAATAAACACAATGATCATATTCACTTCTAACATATTTCTGACTCAACATGAAAGAATCAAACTTCTTATACCACTACCGAGGCGACTGCTTCAGGCCATATAATGACTTCTTGAGCCTGCAGACAAATTTCTCATTGCGATGCTGAACAAACCCTTCCGGTTGTTCCATATATATTTCCTCATGTAAATCACCATGTAGAAATGCAGTCTTAACATCTAACTGCTGCAACTCCAAATCAAACAAAGCCACTAATGCTAACACAATTCTAATTGAAACAATTTTAACCACTGGCGAAAAAATCTCATGAAAGTCAATACCAGCTTTCTGAGAAAAACCTTTTGCAACCAGTCGTGCTTTGTACCTGTCTTCCGTATCATTCACACCCCGTTTCAGCTTGAACACCCACTTGCATCCCACAGTTTTCCTACCTTTCGGAAGCTCCACCAGATCCCATGTGTCGTTTTTACTCAAGGCCATCATTTCTTCCTTCATGGCTGCTTTCCATTTGTCACTATTTGAACCTTCTACAGCTTCCTGATAACACAAAGGTTCATCATCATTAGCGATCAAAGCAACTGAATCATCATACCTTCTCGGACGACGTTTGATCCTTGTAGATCTCCTTAAGAATGTTTCTGGTGCTTCCACAATGGGCTGTCTATCAACTGCAGGAATTTCTTCATGATCGCCATCTGAGACCTGTTCATGTCCTCCATCTGAACCCTGTTCATAATCTGATTCTGAAACCTGTTCATGACTAGAATCTGAATTATGGTCGTTATGACTATCATTAGAAATGCTGTCAAACTGAATATGCTGGAAATCAGATACATCATCCTGTTTCAATCTTCTATCTACATCTAACTGTACAAGAGAGGATTCATTAAACCTTACATCTCCGTTGATGATGATTTTGCGGGTAGTAGGATCCCACAATCTAAATCCCTTTGTTCCATCACCATACCCAACAAAGATATACCTTTTAGATTTCGGATCTAATTTAGTTCGCTGATGTTTAGGCACTAGAGCATATGCATCACAACCAAACACTCTGAGTTTATAATAGTCACAAGGGTGTCTTGTCCATACCTCTTGCGGAACCTTGCAGTCTATTTCCGTTGATGGAGATCGGTTTATCACATAACAAGCAGTTGCCACTGCTTCCGTCCACAACTCCTTCGGCAACCCAGCGTTACTCAGCATACACCTTGCTCTCTCTAGAAGAGTCCTGTTCATGCATTCAGCAACTCCATTTTGCTGAGGAGT
>APFE031507887.1:1854-13378 GCA_000404065.3 Pinus taeda
TGAGGCGCTCAAAAAAATAAATGTACATGTTTGGATAGAGTCTGTGATCTCCGTACATCTGAGACACATGTATCTCAAAAAATATGTAGAAAATAAAACCTAGGAGTCTAAGCACGGTGGTGCTCATGATAGCACATCATCGCTCGCACCAACCGTCTCAACAGACGATGGACGCGAGTCGGCACCCCCACTGTGTGCGTCTGATATGCAAAAGGCACATCGGCCATTCTGGCATAACCCGGAATCCCTTGGGCTAGCCCCTCGAGATTCTATATTAGCTCCTCCCCCATGGTACCCCCTACCTAAGGGTCGGCTGCGGGTTGGCCTCTCCGCGCTAATGGGGCGAAGCCCTGAATTTGAAACTCCCCCTTGCATGGGCTCAATCAGGAACCAAATACATAAACAATGGTATAAAAATGAAGCTAAGGGAAGCGCCTCTTACCTGGAGCCGAGGAGATCGCGAATGGTTGCACGGATTAGCTGTATTCACCGCCTGAAGTTTGCTTCCCAAACAGACCCTTCTCACTCTTCAAGAGGTAAAAAGTAAAAGTAATTCTATTTTCACATTTTCACCCTATTTATAGACTTTTAACTCATTTTTGGGTTTAGAAAAGTTCTTTTTGAATATTTTAATTTATTTTTGGTCGAAAATGGGTTTTACATTTGCCTCTTGTGCAGTGACAGGTCTTTTACGCAACTTCGATGGTGAAACGAGTTGTATTTTATACTTTTTCGGACTCGGTAAAAACACGAAAAAGTCACTATGGAGTCATCTTTTAACTCTTTTCTGACTCGCTAAACGTGAAAAGATTGCCGAGTTACTCCTCTTGACTCGTTAAACGTAATTAAGAGGTGGTCATTTTTTAAACTCTTTTTCCCGACCGTCTAAAGAATGAAAAGATCGTCAGGCCTTTCTCATTTCAGGTTCATTAACGGGAACGAAACGACGTGATATCGGTCGCTTTTTTACTTTTTCGGGTCGATGTCACTACTTACGAAAAGTACTCCGCGGTCGTAATGATCGGGCGGTTCTTTCGAGCATCGTTTTATACTTTTTCAGGCTCGAGAGACACAACTTTACGAAAAAGGACACCCCTGGAGTTTTCTTTTTGCTGTCTTTTCAAACTCTCTAAACATGAAAAGACGCCGAGTTTTTCCTTTGTCAGACTCGTTAAAACTTTAATGACATTGGATTCTGTCGTAATGACACCATTCAAGTAGATGCTATCCCCGTCAAGCTTGCCATCCAAAAATAACCGGGGTACTCGACAGAAATGGTGGGGGAATAAAGGAACCGTAATCATCGTCGTCGGCAGTATGTCGCTCTTGAACATGGCACTTTCTGCATTCGTGTCTGGGTGGGGACATCTCATCTCGCTTCACATTTTCCTCCATGGGTTTGGGTTATCCTATTTGACCATTCATCTGCTCATCGTCTTGTCATCATGACCCCTGATCATTTGACATCAAGTACTGCCAAATCCGTTGTTGTGCCGCCGATATGTTCAAGAGAAGTTGACCTCTGCAGAATACTTAACCTCCCTTCGATATCTCACACAAAACATGTTGTCCTTCTCTGTCTCGTGTCGATGATGTGGGAAACATTATGACCCACCTTCGATCAAGATCACTTCCTGTCGACTTCAACTCATTATCCAGGAAGTTGACCTAGAGACTCCCTTCAGGTACCTTGGAGCATACATGCCTCAATGGCAGGTTCTCCGTGTTCGACGAGAGGTTTTCATCATTTGCCTCCGATCGGATGATTCTACGGGTGTTCGACACTGGCTCATTGATTCACACGCCGTGGATTGTACCTATAGTACCTTGAGGACCATCGTCATTATTGGTGGTACCTCTCGCGTCTGTTAACAGTTTTCATCATTGACTGGTAATCAGACGATGTTCATGCATGTTCGACTTCGACTCTTGTATTCACATGCTTGAACTTGTACTGTGTTCGGGTCGAGTTGGAGCGCAAGACCCCGGATTGTGCATATTAAAATCCGGGTTGCATTTTGTGGATTATTGCAATAATTACATGACTCATTTATTGGATGGCTGCAACCATACCTGAGTCCATTTATAGATCCTCATCGGATGGCTACGTCCATACCTGGGATCCAGTTATATATAATCTGTTATGGATGGTTGCGCCCATACCACTTATATCATGTACTTGAGATATCAATTGTACTTCTTTTCGCAGGTGCTCCGGCGGCAGTGTTTTCAGTCACGCATGTTCTTGTAAAGCACTTCACCCCTCTCTCTCTCAGGCCTCATGCTTTAGGGGGCATATGTTACACAGTAATTTGTCACCGTTTGTCATCGTCCCTGTTACCCCTCTCCTGCATCTTGTGAGAAGTGACAAGACTTGAAACCACTTGCATCATTCACCTCTGAACATGAGCTGCATATGCCCTGAAGACATCTCCTGCTCCTTTCCCTTAAAAAAACCCTTTTTACATTAGCGCTGGCCCGCTGTGTTATGCCCGCGCCAATGGGGAAAATCCTATAAAAGGGGCGCGCCATTAGCGCTCTGACCCAGAGTCGCAATCACGCCAACCTTTTTGGGCAAAGTTTTGAACTAATCAACCTCCGAAAGTTCTATCCAACTCATTCACCAACTGAATCCAAGTTAAGTGAGGATGGTTTGGCTTCGAATCTCCTTGAATGGGAAGTAGTTTGCCACCATTCCATAGAAGTTTCCAAGTGATGAAGCCAAATCCATTATTGTTGTGATTGACCTTATCTCTTCCTTTTCCTCTATAAAAGCTAGTTCTGATTTTAGTGGCAATACTTGTGCTGAAAGGAAGATATCAAGAGATTAGAGTTGCAAGAGCCTTCTTTGTGTCCATAAGGATTTACCTAAGTAAGGAGATCTAGTCACCAAAGAGAGAGAGAGCTTGTCCCTCATCCCTTCAAGCTTTGCAAGACTTTTGTAGCTGAGCACCCAGCCAAAGGAGGACTTGACGTCAGGACGCTGGTTGTATTCTCCTTTGTTGAATATTAATAATAGATGACTATCATTATGGTTCCATTCTCATTGTACTTGTAATGGTTGATGTTGAATTATATCATTCCTGACTGATATATAATTGCATATATTAGATTTCACGCTTGTGTTTGTGTTGTTCTCTTTGTGTGCAGGTGTCCGTTAACGGAGATAGTGGAGGATTGTGACCGGCCAAGACAAAGGAGCATGGGCTACGTCTCTTCTACAAACAAAAGCGTTGGAACTCAAGTAGGTCTTCATCACCTACCTTTTATCTGCAATTAGGAACTTGCGTGATAGCATTGTTTGATTGTTGCTAGACCCGTTCTGGGCTAGTAGGGATCACCTCTATATGTAGAGGATATTTACCTCTCCAACACCCTCAAAACACGAAGACTTCACAAAAATTAATGATAAAATTGACCCTAGGGGACCCTGCGCCAGTAGGCCCTCAACACAATTTCTTGACTCGTCCTTGAGTCACTCTGCTGGCGCTTCAATCTTTTCCTGCAGTTTGCGGAACCCCAGCTTCAAAACCTGCACATTTGTTGTTCCTTGCATAGCATCCTGTTGCACTTCTTCTATCAAATTTTCAATAGTTGGGCCTTAAACTAGAAGGCCCATGGTCCTGTGAGTTTGTTGCATCCCTTTGAGCTTACTCTATACTGACAGAGTCAACTAACCAGCCTTATCTGTCCATGGTTGCATCCGTGAAGGTATAATTTCTTCCTTGCGGTGCAACTCATCTATTTAATTTTGGATGAGCTTCCCTTCCTGCAACTGGGTGAACCTTTGTATTGGTGCCAAGCTTCATGGACTCGATCAGATTCATCGGAATACCTTTACTTTTACCCGATGTCTGCTCCAATATTCTACAGAGTTGGATCCTTCCGCAGTGATGTCCATAGCTTCATGGCTTGCTCAAATATCTCAGTGCAGCCCTTGACTACTTCTTGCAAGGTTGTCATGCCCTTTTTAATAGCAGCTTCGCACTTATCTCCAACTTCTAGAGGAGTCATTGGCTACAAATTTAATTATAGATATAATATTTGTAACTGTAGCTCGAACCATTCTCATATGATCTCATCCTTGGACTCCTTTACTGTAGTAGCTATCTTTTGGATCTACTTGGCAGAGGCTGATTCTGCTAAGATCTTGAGCACTGGAAGCTCACTCTAGGCCTGTGTAATGGTTGCTTACAATTGTTGGCTCAACATTGTGATTTCCTCTTTCTCCTTCAGTGCCCGTACCCTCTCCTAAAAAATTTGATGGTTTTTTGTCTTAACTTTACTGATAACCAGCAGCTCACGCTGCTCTTGAATCCTCAATTCATCAGACACCCCTTGGTGTAGTTCACGTAGGGTCTGGATGGGGAGTGTTGCAAGATTTAAGCCCAAGTTATTCATCTACATGAGTTGGGCCCTTTCCTCTTCTATCTCGGTGCACATAGATCCTTCTAGTAACTGAATGGCACGAATATCCAAAGTCATGTTTGTCTCCAGAACTGACTTGCTCACTTGAATCACGCTCGCTTGCTCCCCACTTACCGGTCCCATGCTTGCTTGTAACCTACCTATTTGGATCTGCAACTCACATAGATACTGCTGAACCTTTCCCATTTCCTACAGGTATTGTTCCTAGAAGTGGCCCTAGAAGTCTGTGGTCGTGTCATGAAACACATCTCCTATTTCATCCAAGTCCCCTTTAGTGAGGATCAAAGGGGTTGCATCTACTGTTCGGTCAGACTTTTGTTTCTTTCATGGTCCAGTTGATGTTTGCTTCTTCCTTTTCTTGACCACTAAGGGGGATTCTAGCTCCACACCCCTTCTTCTTCTTCCTCGACTTCTCCTTGCTCCGGTGTTTTCTGCGTGTCTGGCTCCTTAACATCTATTGTGGCCTGTGACGTCATCATATTTTGTGTTGCTTTTTCTTTGCTTGCCACTTCTTTCTCTCGTTTAGTAGCTTCCTTATTTTTTGCATCTTTTTCCCAGGTGGAAGCCTTATTTGCTTCCTTCTTTTTCTCTGCTTCCATTGTTTGCGCGGTTGAACCCTCAGCGACCACACTACTACATGCACTGACATCTGAAGGGGTGAGACGATCACTATGTCACTTGCTAATGACCTATGCTATGTCCCCCTTAGTCACCAAGTGAGGCAGCTTGTGCCATATCCTCATGGGGTCCCTCCTTGCGTGAATATCAAGATTGTGGAAATCTGCTTTGAAATCAGCTATGGTTTCATACTGCACATAAAATGTGGGTGATAGCCTCGACCTTTGACTAATCACGATCCTCAGTTCCATCTCAAAAAGGACCAAAAATATCTTCACCTCTGTGATGCGTGCAGGGTCCTTTGTAGCCCAGAGCGAAGTGAACTTTGCTACCTCTGGGAGGTCTAAAACATGTGGAGGAAGCTAATTGTACTCTGGTATCCTCCAAGCTACCAAGGCTATCAGTAGCAGTAACCAGGTGTAATAGAACACCTTGCCCTCATCTTGGGCCTCCTTACAATTCTCTAGAAACTCCTTGCATAGATACTAAGCCCAGTTATACTGAACTCCTTTGCCACACTGTGCAGCCAAAGAGATAACTAGTGTTGGTGCTTCATCTATGCAACACTTACGTATTATTTTCCCTACTAATATTTGTGTTGAAAATGGCAATGCAGGATTCGATATAGAGCGGATGGAGTATCTACGTGACTTCTATATTAGGCCAGACTCACTCTTCATTTGGTTCACAATCTACTTTTCCTACATTTTTCCTCCAAACTTCTCTGCAGGATCCCCTCCTTGGTATGACAGCAAGCTGATCCAGTGGATTAGCAAGTCTGTGATCAGGATGGGTTCTCCTAGCCAGAGACACCCATCATGCACAAAATTGAGCGATTGGTGTATGCATATAGTGTTGATGTTGGTGCGACTGAAGTGCGGCACCCAAATCATGTTTAGGAGCCTTGTGCCCCCAACACCAACTATCCACTTCATTGGCTCCAACCGTGTAATATTTGATTCTTCATAGTATACCTTGGGCAGGTATTTGGTTGGCACAAACTGAGGGAACTTCTCATGGTACCTTAAGTCCCAATCCTCCATCTTATGTTTCGGTATGCAGGCCAACAACGCACCCTCAAACACAACCTTCTCCGGCAATAGTGGTGTGGACACAATAAAATTTATCTAGATCTTTTGGGACTTTAGTTGTGGCCTTTAGCGGAGGAATATACTTCAGTAGTTGGTTCATTGGCTCATGCTCCTTAGCATCATTTTCCTCTATGCCTCCACATAGTTCTTCTTCATCTAAATCCATTGGCTCAGTCAGCTGCTGAGACCAACCCATCCACCCCTTCTGGCAGATTTCCATGGGATTTTTTCATGGTGACTACCTCACTGGGACCTACTAAGGTTTCTTCTGCTTCTTATCAACCGCCTTGGAAGTAGAAGGCTTAGGTCTGGGAGACCTAGGTGCCATAGTAAAAAATCCTACAATGACAAATGGCATTGCTTCCATCTCAGAGGGAGTTGCAATAATTCTGTCCATAAAAATATTACGGAAATACTCAGGTACATCAGCCAACCTTGCTCATGAAAAGAGATCCTCCCAATCTTTCTTAGACATATAGTTCTGCACTTGACACAAATAAAAGTGAAAAAGCTCAAAGCAAACTCTCAGGAAGAAAAGTGTTTGAATGCAAAGCGACATGCTGTATTTATAGACGAATTCAAATTCAAATCTAATTGTTCCCTCCAATTTCTAATCACTAATGCATATTTGGTGGCAGATTCCCAAAGATATGCTTGATAAATGTGTTTTCCCCACTCCTTTGAACGAAAATTTCACCATCCAATCATTTATAGTGCTTCCAACAGTCACCTTTTGGCCAGGTCATGCAGCACCCAACCTTGTGGTGCAGCTCCCCTCGGCGCTTAACTTCAACTATTTGCGCAACCCCCTTACATTGGCTTCCCCACTTTTGGGCAGTGTAGTTTATCGTCTCGTACTTCCTTGAAATTGCCTGAAGTACTAAGATTATACCACCATCATATAGTCATTGCACAGGGGCAAGATCACCCCTGTATAGCTTCAATCAACCGCCATTGACCTTTCTTGAGAATAATGCCCCATTCAGCTTCGTGAGCTAAACTACACCACCATCTCTAATTTCCTTAACAACATAGGGTCTGCGCCAATGCATTTGAAATTTCCTAGGGAACTTTGTAAACTTATTGTCATAAAGAAACATTAAATCATCATTCTTGGAGGTGTGTTATTTTATATGGTGATCATGCCATGCTTTTTCACAATCCTTCTACACATGTTGATGGAATCCGGCTAAGAAGCGATCCTCTTCTAGTTCTACAAGATGCGTGAGTCACTCCACCATACTATTGCAATAAACCATGTTTGTCACTACTGCAATCCAAAAACTTGGAATAATGTATTCCATGGGCATTATAGCCTCCTGCCCATATACCAATCTGAACGTGTTTTGGCCTATAAAATTCTTACAAGTAGTCCTATATGCCCAAATGTCCACTGGAATGTGAACATCACAGTCATTCCGCTTCGTGTTACAAATAATTGTCAAGGCACTCTCTAGAATTTTATTGAAGGTTTCCACCATGCCATTTGCTTGAGGGTGATAAGGCACACTCTTTCAGTGATCATATACCTAAAATTCCTCAAGTAGCATAGCGATTGTTTCATTTATGAAATGCATGCCCCTATCACTCTTTAAAATTTTAGGGCAGCCAAATTGAGACAAAATATACTCGAAGATAAAATGTGTTTGTAGTTGCGCTATAGTATTTGACAAGTTGTGCCTTCACCCACTTAGTCAAGTATTCAGTCGATGTAATAATGTATCTAGCCCTTGTATTTTTCCCTAGTGGCTGTATTGGACCCACAAAGTCTATCACCCATTTATCGAACACCTAAAACATCACATGTGGATTTAGTGGTAATTCGGCATGTATAAATATGTATTGTAACATTGAAAGGAACATAATAAAAAATCAAGCTGGTAGTCCTGGTTTTGGGATCCAGGGGAAAAATTTTGTGTATATGTGTTTTATGTGTTATGCTCTCGCATTGTTTATTTTCTGTGTTTTAGAATTCTTATGCAGGTAATTTCTGTATGGGGTTAAAACCTACATTTGGTATCAGAGTTGTTTTAGCTTCAAGGGGATCATTTACTACTGGGGGTTCTCGGGCCTGTGAGACCCTGTCAGTGGGAGATCTACGAGATCGATTCTGGTGGTGAAAGAAGATGGCGAGCAGTGGAAAGATAGAGATCGAGAAATTTAATGGTCAGAGCTTTGAGTTGTGGAAACTCAAGATGGAGGATCTGTTGGTGGATAAAGACCAATGGATCGCGGTAGATCTAGGTACTAAACCAACGGGAGTGTCCGATGAAGAATGGAAGAAGTTGGATCGGAAGGCAAAGAGGACAATACGATTGTGTGTCTTAGATTCAGTATTGTTGAATGCATCAGGGGAAGCTATGGTGAAGGCTTTGTGGGACAAGTTAGGGACTTTGTACCAATCTAAGTCTTTGGTCAATAAACTGTTCTTGCGGAAAAAGCTATATAACCTAAGGATGAAAGATAGAGACTCGGTGACAGAGCATCTGAATTCATTTAATATTGTGGTAAGTCAGTTAGCATCTGTTGATATTAAAATTTCATATGAAGATAGGTGCATCAGTTTGTTGTGTTCTCTACCAGATTCGTGGGATAGTCTGGTTATTGCAATAGGTAGCAATGCAACTGCCTAGCATTTTGATGAAATAGTCTCATCCTTGCTGACGGAGGAGATGAGATGGAAAAATATGGAGAGCCAAAATGGTGATGCCTTGTCTGTATGAGGGTGGACCTAGAACAGAAACAAAAATAAGTCATCGAGTGGGAGATCTAAATCTAGAGGGAGATCTAAATCTCCAGGAAAACCTACAAAGGTGGTGTGCTGGAAATGCGGAAAGGAAGGGCACTTCAGAAGGGAGTGTAAATCTAAAGCTCCTGATAAAGGAAAGGGATCTGATGATGCTCCTTCTGCAGAGGCGAAAACCACCTCAGATGAAGGTGGGGATGTGTACTTGGCTTCTTCAAGTACACATGTAGATCATGAGGCATGGTTGATTGACTCAGGTGCATCCTTTCACTTCACTCCCCATAGAGAGTGGTTCTGCGAGTATGAGAAAAATGATGGTGGTGATATCTTCTTGGGGGATGACAGGAAGGCTAGAATCGTTGGTCGTAGAAATGTAAAGTTGAAGTTGCAAGGTGGAAGGGTTAGAACGCTTCCAAGTGTTCTACATATTCCTGCATTAGCCAAAATCTGATTTCTATTAACAAATTGGATGATGCAGGTGTAAAAACAGTGTTCGGGAAGGATACCTGCAAGATGGTTTGGGGAGCACTGATATTGATGTGGGGAGTTCGGATTGGAACTCTGTACAAGCTGCAAGGTAGCACTATTATTGATGGGTGCAATAGTTCTGTGGTTCCTAAAAGTGGAGCATGTTGGGTGTGGAGCCTGATTATCTTCGGTATTCAAAGGTATCGCCACATTGGACCCCTGTTTGAAATGGGGCGGCAACGCCGCCCGTAAAATATTCGCTACAGGGGGGCCTAGGGGGTGGCTGCGACCTTTGGGGAGCCTCCCCCTGGCGGGGGATTTCGGGGGCAGCACCCCCTAGAATAGATGTAAAATTGCCTTGTAAAAGTATAGTAATTTCTAGTCAATCTGGGTCGTTCATTAGGCAAAGATTTGACGGTAGAAGTTATGTTTAACTTAGGGATTTTTGCCCTAGAAGGAAACCCCTCACTATATATGAGGGAATTGTATTGCATCTATGTAGATTTGTATTCTGAGTGAGAAAGAGAGAGGAGATTGAGAGCAAAGAGGGTCTTACAGTGGATCTGTTGTAGGTTGTATCTCTTCAGTTTGCTGGATAATATAAAAGGAAGGATTGGTTATTTCTCTGTGGACGTAGCCCAAATTGGGTGAACCACGTATATCTATGTCTCTCTTGTTTTATGCGTTTTCTGTGTTTATATTTTTTCAATATTTTATCTTTTCCATTGCTACGTAATATATAACTCTCTAATGACTGGTATCAGAACCGAAGGTCTATTTGGTTGATAAACTCGCAAGAAATAAGGGTTCTTCATTCGAGTGGGAGCAATGGCGGAAGATGGTAAGTTTAGGGTCAAGAAATTTAATGGCCAAAACTTCTCACTGTGGAAGATGCAGATGGAAGATTATTTATATCAGAAAGATCTGTACCTACCATTGGGCGGTGGAAAAACAAAGATGCCGACGGGTATGATAGATGAAGAATGGAACCTTTTCGATAGAAAGGCACTCAGAACAGTGCGGTTGTGCCTCACAGCATCGGTCGCCTTCAACATTTCAAAGGAAACAACGACAGAGGGTTTGATTAAGGCATTGGAAAAACTATATGAAAAACCCTCAGCCTCAAACAAGGTATTTCTTATGAAACTGTTATTTAATATGAAGATGTCGGAAGGTGGATCTGTTGTAGACCATTTAAAGGATTTTAATACTGTTACAAGTCAGTTATCTTCTGTAGGGGTAAAATTTGATGATGAAGTTAGAGCTTTGTTATTCTTGTGCTCATTTCTAGAAAGTTGGAATGGTTTAGTAATGGCCATTAGTAACAATGTTTCTGGATCTAGTACTTTAAAGTTTGATGATGTTGTCGGTGCTATCCTTAGCGAGGAAATGCGACAGAAAAGCTCCGGTGAGACATTGGGTAATGCTTTGAGTGCGGAGTCTAGGGGAAGAAAAATGGAAAGAGGAAAGAACTCAAGTTATCGCAGTAAATCAAGGAAAGGCAGATCCAAGTCGAGATGGGGGATAGTGTGCTAGAAATGTGGAAAGAAAGGACACCTAAAGAAAGACTATAGATCTCGGAAGGGAAAAGAAAGAGATGTACATCAAGAAAACAATCATGAAGAAAATGTGACAGGTGAGGTGTTACAAGATGCTTTGATTCTTTCTTTCGAAAATATTATTGCTTCCTGGGTGGTAGATTCAGGGGCCTCATTCCATGCCACACCTAATAAGAAATATTTTCATGACTATGTTCAAGGAGATTTTGGATAAGTCCATTTGGGTGATGATAAACCCTGTAAAATTGTTGGAATGGGTAAGGTTCTTGTAAAATAGAAGAATGGAAACCAATGGCTACTAAAGGAGGTAAGGCATGTTCCAGATCTGAAGAAAAATCTGATTTCAACAGGGCAGTTAAGTGGTAAAGGTTGTGTGACAACTTTCACAGATAAAGCTTGGAAGGTCACCAAAGGAGCCCTGGTAATAGCAAAAGGCGAAAAGGTTGGTACATTGTATTTAAACAATGGTATTTCTAACTCTGTTAATGCTTTAACTTCCAAAGGAGCAGATGCAGCATTATGGCATCATAGGCTTGGACACATGAGTGAAAAAGGGATGAAGATTCTTCACTCAAGGAATTTGTTTCCGGGTTTGAAGAATGTTGATTTGGACT
>APFE031507911.1:0-15997 GCA_000404065.3 Pinus taeda
AACCTTAATGGAACCATACATATAGATCAAGGCTATCATCATTATAACATCAATAGAAACATGTCTATCCTTTACTACTATCACCATCATGATATCAATAGAGAATACACATAACCATTAATTATGTCGTAATCATAATATTAATAGAGAACATACATAACCATCACATTCGCTGATAATAGAGTCATGTTTCTGGATCCTCAGCCTGAGTTACTCATAGACTAAAGTATGCAAGGTAATGTCATATTAGATTCAGGAAACTAGGGTGGGAACTACAAAGAAGAAGAAGTCGGTTAAGCAAGGGGGCAACCATGTAGCATCTAGTGAAAATCCGCACACCGAACTTTCCAAACCTAGATCTCCATGCATAATTCGCAAAGGGTACCACCTTCATCGAGAATGTCCGTGCATCCCTCGGATCTTGAGAGAATGGTCTCCCCATTCGCACCGTCTGGTGTCATCAACTTCTGGTGATCATGTTGATAGCACACCATCAACTAGTGAAAATGAATTGAATGGACAGAAAGGAAAGGTCAGATTTCCATGTAGGTTATGAGAAGGTAATCATGCTCTTCACTGTTGTGCTTTTTAGGATGAAGCCAAAAGAGTCTTTGATAACTATCTTGCTTCGCCACAACAACTTCTACCTGGATACAAGAAACTCTCACCAAGTCCTTCGCTAGTTGAAAATTCGACTGACATAACTCAATCGTCGGTCAAAATGCCTATCGTTGAGAGTGAACCTTCTAAGTCCATATTGGACCAAAGCCAATAGGTCGAGAAGGCGGTCAACCCAATATTTCCTTTAGAAGGTCCACCTTCAGATGATACTATTTCCAAAGAGAATGAGAATGATGCCATTCAAATTCTTTTTTTTAATACATAGTCTAATGAACTTGGGGGCAATCCACCTGTTCCTTTACAACAGGAGGAAAATTCCCTAGTTCAAGGGGTTCATTCAGCCATTTATTTGGTAGACCCTCCAAGCAGTCTAGTCATTTCCTTCGATTGAATCAACTAGCAAGACCCCGTCATCCTTTTGATGTACCATTCCAGATCATAGTAAAAGTGTACAAAATGGTTGTGTCTGGCACTATCATAGTTGAAAGGACTTAAGTGAGTATCGTTTCCTCAATTGCTTAGAAGCGCTTGGTTCACCATCACTTATGCCTATGACATCGAATTTGTCAGGATTTAACAAAGGAACCAGTCGACCGTTAGGGATCCTTCCGAAGTTACCGATTACTTTGAAAAGGAAAACCATTCACTTGAACGTGATGGTAGTCCAAGGACCATTAGATTACAATCTACTCCTTGGACATGACTATGTTTATAGCATGGAAGCTATCATTTCCACACTCTTTCGAGTGATGTGTTTCCTGCATGAAGGCAAAATTGTCCAGCTTATCGACTAGCTTTCATTTCTCGGTTCAAACACAACTCCAAGTCAAAAATCATCCCTAAATAGTCTCTTTGCATCAAGAGTGTCTCTTCAACCTTCATTCTATCCACCTGATTGCGACAAGTAGTCTGGTGGATGTAACAAAGCTTAGGGGGCATGCACCCTAGTCTGCTTCGGAAGATGAACCCAGCTGAAAAAATAGGTTTCCCTATAGGTTATGTGATTGTAAGTGCCAACCCATGCCATTAAGTTTTTCCCACTCTGTGGACGAAGCCAAGGAAGTGATTTGTCTAACTGCTGATGAAGCCATCCTACCATATGAATTTCCTTGTAATTTAAGTGATTGGTCTGACACACCATTCACCTTTGCCTATGCTGCACACGAAGCCAAGGAAATGTTTTGTCTGCTCTACAGATGAAACAATCCTGCTTAACCACAGTGACCTCCATATGGTTATTTGGAGACTCTCCTTTCTTGATGCCTGGGGGCATGCAAACCTTTTTACGCAAGCGAAAAACAACCAATTTCATTTCTTAGCGTTTTAGTTTAACTTCTCAGGTTAGGCGGTTGGTCCGAAAATGTCTGCACACCAGACGGACCAAAGGAAAGGTTTTGTCTAGATGAAAGACAAAACCATCCTACATAACCTTAGTAGTTCCTTAGCTTTTTAGTTTTTCTAGCCTTTAGTTTGGTCATTTCTAGCCTACATAAAAAGGCAATGAGCATATGTTATCGTAGAGTTCAAGTTCACTAAAAAATAAACCTACCAATGAGAGACATGTTTAACTACTAGTATGAGAAATGTTTCCGCAAGGTTCAAGCTCATTAAAAAATAAACCTGCCACTGAGCATATGTTAACGCAAGGTTCAAGCTCATTAAAAAATAAACTTTCCTTCAGTAAACGACCTCTGTGATTGCCATGCTATCAGCCTTTTGAGCCTTGGTTGTGTTCCTACCATCACCTCCATTCTTTTGGCCGATCATACGCTTCCACTTGATTGTTTTTCCTTTTTGAGGAACAGTTGTGAAGAGTGATTCTGTTAGCCACCCTCTTCACACCACCATGTTTTGAGAAGTTCAAAACTTACCTGGAACGAGTTGCTACCTGAAAACACCACTCGTTCCTGAAAAAAAAACAAGTCTCTTTTAAACTCTTTTTAGACTCGTTAAATATGAAAATATTGTCGAGTATTCGGCCTTTCCAGCTCGTTAAAGTAAGTGGAAGTTTCATCCCTCCTGTACATTTTAATCTTTTTGGAACTGAGGTATTATCCCACAAAAAGTTCGAGTTCTTGTCTTTTTCAGCTCGCTAAAGCAATCGAAAAGTCATCCCTTTCATATTATTTTATACTTTTTCAGAATTAAGGGATTATGCTACGAAAAAAGACTACTGGAGTTTCCTTTTTGTCCCTTTTCAAACTCTCTAAACATGAAAAGGATCAAGTTATCCTTGTCGTTAAACTCGTTAAAACAATAGCCACAAACTTGTCCACCTAGATAAGAACGCGTTTCACTGTCGTTAGGCTCGCTAAAACATAGTGACAGGTTTGCCCAAAGGGAAAATTATAGAACAAGCATATGTTATCCTCCTCAAGCTTGACAAAACTAAAGAGGTACTGGTCAGCAATGAATAGGGAAAAAAAGGAAGAAGACTGGAAGAAATTTATTGGTAGCAGGTTTGTCTTGAACATGACACTTTCACTCCATCACCCTAATTGAGCCGGGTTGGGTTTTTCTGTTCACCGGTAATTTCACCATTGGTTCTCCATACCATCCATTTTTTGGGTTAACACTACCAATCCATCTCAATGTTGCTGATATGTTCAAGAGAGGTCATTCAGAGAATTCACCATCCAGTTAACGCCTCATCCGCTGTAATACCTTCACCCTCTATTTTTCATGACCGCCATTCCTGAACCTTGTATCATCAGATCGTTTTCACCTCCAGAAAATCATTTGCTACGTTTCGTGTCGTAGATGTGGGATACATTAAGGCCCTCGTACGACGGGTCACTTCTTGTCGACATCAACTCATTATCCAAGAATTTGACTTAGAAACAACCCTTTCAGTACTTTGAAGCTTGCATGACTCAATGGTAATTTTCTCACTTCCGGCGATAGGTTTACATCAATGGCCTTCAACTGAAAGATTTTACGTGCTGTTCGACATTAGATCATATATTCACACCACGTGAATTGTACTGTAGTACCTTGAGGATCATTATCATTATCGGTGATTCCTCTCACACCTATTAATAGCTTACATTATTGGCTGGTAATCAGGCGATGTTTTTCCATGTTCAACTTTAGAACATCTTTTCACATGGATCGAATTTTACATCAGGTGAAGATTGAACGAGTTTGAAGACCCGGGATCTAGTTTCATCCATTCGGGCTACGATATATTCAGGAATATCAAGACATCAAATGTACATAGAAGCTACACAGACGGTCATCCAAGCTAAGGGATGATGACTCTACATACCAAGAATCACCAGTCTGCAACTGCAGACTATTATCTGTCCTATGTACATGAAAATGAATTTATAAAGTTGAGCATGGGAATACCTAACTCAGTTAGATCATGAAAGTAATATGATGATGATGTATTTTATTGTATCTTATACAGGTCACTTTCCTGTTCAAATACCTCAGATCCTCATGATAAAGCATTTCACCCGACATCGAAAGATTTACAACTTCATGCTTTAGGGGGCAACTGTTATAGACATATTTGGGCACTACAACGCCAATATTATATGTCAATAAACCAAGGGATATTTAACCCCTAAAAGTGTTGTTTCATACCCTAAAGGATCATAGTCAACTGATTACATCATTCCCCAAAAGTTCCACCTGAAAAACCACTCATAACTGGCCAAAACTGGACCACATTGATTGCTCCACTGTCAAGGTGTGATGTACACTGGCCGATACACTAGACAAGTGCAATGCATACTGAAGAAGCCTTTTGCGGGGTGTGATGAGCAAGAATGGACAAATTTTTGAGACAGTTTGCTAAGTGGATGCTCATGGAATCTTCTAGAAACTTCCTCTATTACACTTGCCTCTCTGAATTCGCCCAGGGATGAGTAAGAGATCCAAGAAATCTCCAAGTGGAACCAAGAACTACAAGTGGAATGAAATTAATCAAAAACCCAAACATGACTCACACCTTTGCAAACATCTATAAATGGATCCCTCATCTGCGAGATTTGGAGGTTGGAATTTTGTAATTTGTAAAGAAGTGATGTTAGTTTGTTTTTGAGAAGGAGCATTGTATTGTTGGGTGATATTGCTTTTCATGAGGTGAAGAGGGCTTTGATGCTGGAAGAATGATGCTGGATCATATAGTTGGGTTATAATTCTCCCTTCTATTTTAATAAAGTTCTTTGAGTTTTCCTCCACACAATTGTGTACTTGTGAATCTTGTTATTTGTGAATGCCATTGTATGTTCAATGTATTTCTAATTCTGCATCATTTATGATATCATAGATCGAGATGCTTTGATAGTGTTTTGTTACTTTGTCTCTACATGTATTCTCTAAGCGGGACAAGTAGGAGAGGAGTTGCAAGCTCTATCAAGAGGGAGAGAAATCGAGCAAGGAGTCAAGCGGAAGATCCAGGTTGGTCCCTTTGCTTCTCTCTTATCTATCATACATAGAGGAAATCGCAAATTGCTTTGATTGTTTGTTTCTAAGATAACTGCCAATATTAGTGGGACTAGTAGATCGAAAAGACATTAGTTTTCTTAGAAACACACTTATGAGAATTGATTTGAGTAGAAAAGATAACACATTTTTCAACCACTTATACTAAAAATTGTTGACAACTCTCTTTATACATATTTTGATTCATTATACTTTTACCAATCACAATATCTTAATTGGTATTTAAACTAAATTAAAATTGAAAGCACATTAAATTTTCTAGAATATGTATTATTTACATAGTGCCATGTATTTAATCCCCTCTATTATTCCAAATTCCATAAAATTCTTTATTCTATTAAAGTGTTCCATTCCTTATTGTTAATAGAATGGTAATATCATCCAAGCTCTTCCTATGGTGTTAAGTATAAATTGTTATTAGGTCTCAAGATCCAAAATGGATCACAAGATATTTTTTCATCATTTTTATTTCTAAGGTGAATAAATAGAGCTGTGAAATTATAAAGACTTTTTTTAGAATTAATATTGAAGTTCACTACATAAAGGAAATTATAAGTTAGCCTATGTTTTGACTACCTTAATACCAAGTAGAGATTGTGTCAAGTCCCATAATTCACATACATGGGGTTTGTTTGGGAGGAGGGGGCATTAATAATGTTATTTTTACAATGTTTTCCCTCACTTTCACCCCATATTTCCCTCCATCGCCACCCTCACCTTCACGTTCATATGATAGATCTAAATAGACATGGAGTTTCAAATATAATATAGATGGTCACAAACCCTTACTATGATTGATAGGTGGGGAAGAAAAATCCTAACCTTAACCCTATTAAATACGAAGACATGTTAAAAATTAAACCATAAAGGAAGAAAGGATTTTGTTGTTATTGTATTCGTTTATTTTTCCATGGTTTATAATAGTAAAGGAGTGCAATATCAACACTAAGAAGAATATGAGAAGAAAGAGATCATGTGGTAGTTTTTCTAGCAATAATGTCCACCTACTACATAGTGAGTGAATCATCTTTATGTTGTGTTTAGCATTGTAAGTACAACAATAAAAGCCCAAGGCATAGCCCTTATTTCTTCCTTGAGTTTTCACCCACATGGGCTTCTCTAAGGTACATGTGTTGAGTTCAATCCATCAATAGTGTGCTCTTTTTACTACTATAGCCTTGATCTTATCTTCTCAATTATTTTCCATAGTTAAAGGAGTATGGTTCTAGTATTATAAATTAATCATAAATATTTACTATATAGTTGATCATAATCTCATTGTTCTTGTATTAGAATTTTAAATATGTGTTGCAACAAGTTGTCTTCTGAAATATCCACAACAATTTAACTCAGTTGATCTAACAAAGATTTTACCAATTTTTGGTTAGGTCATATTAAACTCTAAACCCGAAGGATTTAAATTATCGACAAATTTATCTATTTAAGTATGTGCATCCTCAATAAGTTACTTATATAAATCAAAATTATTAGACATGTTAGGTATTACGTTTTGATCACTAATTATATTAAAGATGATGTGAATGCTACCAAAATATACATTGAGTTGGACAAAATGTCTAATAGGTTTGCTATTTTCCGACTTCCATGAGAAATAAGCTACTTAATAGGAGAAATTTACCTCGAAGTTATGGTATGCATAACTCATTTAGTTTAGAGTGGTTTCCTCATCCTTTTTAATCATGTAAGGCTCTATGTACTCATAACTGATTGTTGTAGCAAGTAACTATTTATATTGCTTGTCAAAAAGTTTATAATTACAATTATGCTCCTTCTCATTATCCAAGACTTATTAGGACTTGTAATTAAATATCCAAAACATTCCTTATGCATATTTCATAAAAGGGTAGCATTTTATGCACATCCTAGCAAATCATAACCAAGCAAAATAATAATAATAAATAGGTACTAAAAAAGACATCCTTTGTCTTGCAATATAGGTAATGGAAAATATATTGTTTGTCTTGCAAAATATAGGTAAAGAAAAGGACATCTTTTGTCTTGTAAAATATAGGTATTGAAAAGAAGGTCCTTTGTCTTGCAACTCCATGTAAACTTCAATGGATTTAATAGTTCAAGACATATAAGTATCAATCAACTTGTACATTATCTACACAAAACACTTTTAAAAGAATAATGCTTATTTTTTTTTGTTTTCATTTTCACAACAATAATTCGAGATGTGGAGAGACTAAATTTATTATTAATATACTTTGCAACAAAATTTTTCATACAATTTTTTTCCTATAACTTTATATATATTCATCTTTCTCAATTATTAATTGGGGTTATCTTAAGTGGTTGGAAGAAATGATTGGAATTCTCCCCACCTAAATTCCATTCTTATAGGGGACATGATAAATTTGATATAATACAGGTGTATTTGTGGAAAAAAATATTCATCTTTCTAAATTACTTTTAATTTCATTTTCTTTTATATTTAATTTTCCTTATATTTTTTTAAAATACTTTCTCTTTCATATATTATAATTCATAAAGGTATTATTAATATTATTGTAATTGTTTAATATAAATATAATTGGTTTATAATTTATTTTTTTCGCTAAAAAATATTCTTTCTATTATATAAAATGAGAAAGTACATATATCATAGAGATGGATTCCCAATCTCATTCCGAAAAACTTGGAAGTGGGATGCATTATCAAATACCTGCTTGTAGTAGATAGGAATCAACCTAGGTCAAGAAAAAAAAAACAAAACAAAGAGTCAAGATAGTGGAAAGAAAACTTGTTGAGGATCGATAGAGAAAACATGGGAGTGACAAAGAGCCCAAGAGAAAAAAATAACTACTTAAATAGGGATGAAGCCTTCCCATATCTAAATGTCATTCTCAAACTAATGGAAGATTATATGATGAGTATGAGAGGTGTAACCCATTTTTGAGAGGCAATCTACTTCACTATTTTGGGTCCTGTAGATATGCAGGATAGATTAATGATGGAACTTGATAGACAAAGCTTTGATGTGGAGATTCCCTATGTCATGAGCTAAAGAATTTAAAGAGCCCTTGTCATTATCCCATTCTATTACTCATTTGGAACTCGGTAGACAAAGCTTTGATGTGGATCTTCCATGGGTCATGAGCTAAATAATTTAAAGAGCCTTTGTCATTAGCCCATTCTATTACTGATTTGGAGTCACAAAAAACAGTCAGGTCCATGAGATTCAACAACATTACATAATGAAAGACCCCTCAAAGTGCCAAAAATTCAGTGTAGGTGTTGGATCCCAAGTGAGAGTGTCAAAAGAATGTATAAAAGAGCTTGGGGCCAATATGAATGACCATACCACATCCACACCAATCAAAATTTAATGCACCATCAAAAAACACCCAAAAAATATTTACTTATCTAAAATGAGATTGCATTTACATAATTGAGAAAAAATACATGCAATTAAAAAACAGTTGAACATTATCCAATTTGAAAAATATTTATAATTTGATATTCAAATATCCCCTTAAACATCCTTATTATGCCCATGAATTTTCCATCTTATATATTTTTAATGTATTAACATAATAATATTAATAAAACTATGAAACCTGGATCATTAGAGATGTTATGGTTCATAATGTGAGCAAACTCACCACACCCTTTTAGGTAATTATACTAAATCACACTTATTTATCTAAAACAACTAGTTTTCACTTATTTGGGATCACTAGGTTGGTGCAAACATGCCTCTTTCAGTTTTTACTTATTTACATGAGAAAGGATGGTGCAAACATGCCTTTTCTCGAAGGATTTAGTTTTTACTTATTAAGGATTACTACATCCTGAGAAAGGATGGTGCAAACAAATCTTTTGTTATTGAAAAAATCTTGAGAGATGTAATAAGGAAATAAGTTGATAATATAAAAAAATATATATAATTCTTTTAAATGATAAAATTTAAAAAAAAATATATATATAAAAATTATTAAATAAATTTTAATTTGTTTTCAATTAAAATGGAAATAAAGAAAATATTATTTTACTTTATGTCATTAGTAATTGTATATAATAAATTTCAAAATGTTTATTAAAAACATTAAGATAGATAGATATATATATATATATATATATATATATATATATGAGGTTTGGGGTAACATTTCTAGAGAATCCTGTAGAAAGATTGAGTAAATCCAGAATTTTTTTATAACGTATAACCTCAAAATTAAAAGCAACACACCCTATCCTGTTCTCTTAATAGAAGTGGATCTTTCCCCTATGGAGATGCTAGCTATGACTAGGCTTCTATTGTACAAGCACAAACTCAATAGCATAGGAGACGATAGACTTCCTAAGCTAGCTTTAAATTCTAGCCAAAACCACCTAAGTCTCAAACGAGGTTGGTATAAAGACACCACGACTTCATTAAACCATTAGGTGATTGACGAGAATGTTGCATTGCAAAACATTAAAAATATTGTTACTTCTAAGTTCAAAGAAAAAATATGGTGTGAGAAAGATTTAGAAGCTAAAAGAAAGTTAAGATATTATAAGGAGGTCATCAACCCCACCCTAGAAGATCAACAGTATCTCTTTGTTTTAACTAGCTCAAAGAAGAAAATTAATATAGCCAATATTAGAACAAACTCTAATGAGCTCCATAGTGAAACGGGTCGTTGGGAAATTCCTAAAACACCATGGATGGAAAGGTTCTACCATCTCTCTGAGAATACGAACATCGAGGATGAAAACCACTTCCTCTTAGAGTGCCATGTATACAACCACATTAGATCTTGATGCAGGAGCATCAAGGTCATTTTCATTTGTAAATATGTGATAAAAGGAGGGTGTGACAATTTTTAATATTTTATAAATTAAATTGTTATTTTTAATAAAATAGGAGATAATTATTAAAAGTGAGGATTATTTAAATATTCTTTTTCTAAATAAAAGGATATGAGAGAAATAGTTTAGGAGCAAAATTTGTGATAGGATTTCTACGTGTGGGATTAGTTGAGAAAATAAGGGGATGAGAGATTTTTCTAAATATTAATTTAGAAATTAATTTCATTAATTATGGGTGAGAGAGGATCCTTAGGGATTCAAGAGTGATTTTAGGATTTTGTTGAGAAGTTGAAGGGATTGAACTTAGATTAATCATTCAAAATTTTATAAATTATCAAGCCTAAAAGACATTGAGAGGGTGAGAAAGTGTGAGATTGAGAGTAGGCTTGAACAACAAGGCTGTAAGCCTTCAACAAGTTGTAATGGCCACGACTGTTGAATATCTGGCCACGAAGAAAGTTTGTAAGTAATTGTATGATAAGTGTGGTTTTTAGACATTGAGTGTTGATTTTTGAAATTGTTTTGTTGAGTTATGCGCACTTATATTGGAAGTGTTTATGAATCAAAGACGTGGTATGGTATATAATGATGATGGTTCATTTGTTTATTGTTAACACTCTTATATAAGCATGTTGGAATGGTGTTGTTGATTGAATAATATAACACGTTGAATGCAGTTGAAAGCATGATAAACTGTTGTTGTGGAAAGATCGATGTATATCGAAATCGATTAAGCATTTGCTGAAGTGTTAAATTGGTGTTTGCTCTATGTAGAGCTGAATTTGTGAATGATGCCTTCGATAAGCCATTACCATTAATAATGGTTGTTTTCAATGTGTTGCATGATGAGAATTGGGTTACAGGTCAAAAGCGTAGTGGAGAAGTTGGTCTTTTCTGGACGCTGAATAGCGTATTGGTTCATTTGCAATCGATTCTCAGAATTTTGCTAGGGAAGAAACAACGTTTTGATAGTACAGAAATGACATGCTAGAAGATAAGATTCAGAAATTGAAGGTGTGATCCAAAATTGAATAAAGATTGATGAAATAAATCTGAATTGACAGCATGGACAAAAGTGTTGAACACGCACTTGCCGGAGTATTTGTAAAGGTAAGCATGTTGATGCAACTCCTGTGGGCGATGTTATTTAAATGATTTGCTGAAGAAGACATTAAATGCGATGTAGAATTTACAAGTGGAAACCGGATGCAGGTTTGAAAAGTCTTGCTAGTTGAATGCGTTAATTGGGGAGTTTTAAGGGCGCACCTAAATATTGAGTTAAGAGGTGATAAGATTTGGGAGCGTGGTTAAAGAAACAAACAAGTTTCAAGTTTTGCTTAAATTGTGATGTAGAGGTATTAAACACACTGGCGCATTTGTTTTATGACATTTAAAAGCCCTATGAAATTGAGATAAGGAATAATATTTATTGAATGAAAGATTGTGAATCGAATGGAAGTTCTGATGAAAATTTGGGATGATTTGTATTAATCATGGTTTTATAACCATTGTGTTCTTAGAATATGCAGATGAGTGGAATTTGCCAAGAAGGGGATTTTCTCAACAAGTGATTGAATTGTATTTTTGATATGATGTGTGAATTTGATTGCCTATGAATGAGGTTTTTGATTTGGGTAAAAGCTGAGATGCGTGCTTATATGCAGGGAGAAAAAGATTCAGGGTTTTGCAGGGTAGGCCTTGCATCATTTGGTATCAGAACAGGAATTCTTTGTTGAAGAAGTTTGTTTTTTGAATGAGTACAGTTGGGAACTGAAGTGTGTTTCTTTGAATGTGTGATGAATGATTGAAAGGAAGATCAGATTTTTAAATTTAATATGCAAGCTACACAAATGCAGTGAAGAAGATTGCAAAAGTGGAAAGAAGACACGATCATGCAAGATCTTAAGAGGTGAGATGGTTTTCTGATTTGAAATTTGTAAATGCAGTTTATGGTTGCAGAGAAGATGATGGCAGTGACCCTGGCATTCAGCTAAAGGATGAATAAGGAGGAGAATTGCAGTGTCCTGAAGAAGAAGGTGAGTTGAAGATATAGCCTGAAGAGAGCAGAGAGAGTGCTCGAAAGGTTCCAGAGGCAGTGAACCAAGTACTTACCAAAAGAATGAGCGAGGAGAGCTTGGTGAGGTAAGTGGCAACAAGAGAGATTGTTGTTGTAGAGGCTAGTACAACTCATGGTGAGTGAGAAACTCATGGAGAAGATGATAATGGAGGATCAGAGAAGAGGTTCAGAGGAATGCCACAGAGGTGAGATGACTAATGAGGTCCGCGAAAGAGAGATTGCAGTAATAAAGGTACAATTGCAGGTACTGGAAGAATGGCTGCAAGAGCAGAAAAACCAGAATAGAAAATGGATCTTTCCACTGGAGGGAAAGAGAGTGATTTGGCGAAAATTGCAGAGGAGGTTGAGGAAAATTGTGATTGCCTTGTTGAAAAAGGGACTTAGAGTTCTTGAGCCAGAGATGGAATTTGAAGATTCCGCACACAGATATGTTCAAAGGAAAATGTTGGAGGAAGCAGTCAGGACTAAAAAGTCTTGCAGTTTTAAAACTAATAAGTTGTGTATGTTTGCAGGTACAGTACAAGGAGATGAGCAAGCTTTAGATTTTGTTCAAGAAGAGTTGAATCTGAAGACTGTTCAGATCGATGTTGAGATAGCAAGATCTCAGGAGGAAATAAAGGCAGAGGAAGTAGAAAATGATAAGTACTCTTAAAAAGAAAGCAGTGATGCTTTTGCTGTTATAGTACAAGAGAAAATTCTTGTGGATGTTGAAGAAGAGAATCAGTCTGAGGCGCAAATAAAGGAAGTAACAGCTGATACTGTTGAACGTTTTGTGCAAACTGAAAGTTTATGTATGAATGCAGGTGATGATTATATACTTCAGCAATGCTACAGAGAAATTGCATTGTTAGAATATTTGTTGATGAATTCAGAGTATGATAGAAAGGTTGCAGCAGAAGAAAGAGTTCAGTACAGTGAACGAGAGCAGAATGGCATCTTAGAGACAGATGGGAAGAAGGCGAGACTAGTTGACAGTCTCATGGTGAATAGAAATCAACATACTGATGTGCTAACAAAGGAGTTGGGAAGGAGCTCAGAGCAACATACCGAAGTGTTGCCAGGGAAAGCTGAGGAGAAAGCCAGTGTAGATTTTCTGAGTCCTGAAAAAGACTTGGAGCTGCGGATGACTGAATCAATAGGTGAGACCATTGGGTCTTGTGATTTTGAAGCTGACAATTTGATTGCGTTTACAGGTGATGTTGAAGACAGTCCATCATTTGAGATTGTCTTGGAAGAAGAAGAACTGTTGCAGGTAGAAGATGAGACAATCATGTCTCATATGCAGAAGCTTGTTACCGTGGGTGACAAGAAAGAGTTGGCTTGTTTGTATAGCCAAGAGAAGACTAGTGGGAAAAACTTTGGAGCTGCTACAGTAGTACAAGATGAAGCTACAATATTTGCAAAACTTGATTGGATTGCCAGAATCAATCAAGATGATAATGGACAATTACTGAAGATGGTCGAAAGAGAAGATGGAGATTATGCTAGAGTTAATTTGCAGCATGTTGATGAAATTGCAGATGATGAGCAAAGGAATGTTGTAGAGGGACAGGAATTTTGGGAGGTCGCAACATCCATAGTGACAGCTAGAGCAACGTGTGGGGCGACATTTATGGTGGCAGCTGAGGCAACACTAACAACAACAATATCTATGGGGGCACTGAAGCCTTATGTTTTTTATTCTAACAATTGTTTTGTGAGGACAGGTCTTATTGAAGATGCTGGAGAAAATCTGTTAGACAAAGAAATTGAACTGATGAGGCAGATGATGATGAAAGTATCCTGGAAGAGGCCAGAAGCGATAAAACAAAAGGAAAGCAGCAAAAGGAAGACAACAGAAGATTGTGAAAGCCTAGTCAGTGGAGCGATGCATCATAAAGTGTGGAAACCTGGAGAAGAGCATCAGAAAGAAGCAGTGGCAAGTGGAAAGTTACAGCACAAGATATGGGATCCAGGCATACACAAATCTGAACACATGATTAGGGGATCATGATTAATTTTAAGGTTGGGTGTCTGATGCAGGAGCATCAAGGCCATTTTCATTTGTAAATATGTGATAAAAGGGGGGTGTGACAATTTTTAATATTTTATAAATTAAATTGTTATTTTTAATAAAATAGGAGATAATTATGAAAAGTGAGGATTATGTAAATATTCATTTTCTAAATAAAAGGATATGAGAGAAATAGTTTAGGGGCAAAATTTGGGATAGGATTTCTATGTATGGGATTAGTTGAGAAAATAAGGGGATGATAGATTTTTCTAAATATTAATTTAGAAATTAGTTTCATTAATTATGGGTGAGAGAGGATCCTTAGGGATTCAAGAGTGATTTTAGGATTTTGTTGAGAAGTTGAAGGGATTGAACTTAGATTAGATCATTCAAAATTTTATAAATTATCAATCCTAAAAGGCATTGAGAGGGTGAGAAAGTGTGAGATTGAGAGTAGGCTTGAATAGCAAGGCTGTAAGCCTTCAACAAGTTGTAATGGCCACGGCTGTTGAATATCTGGCCACGAAGAAAGCTTGTAAGTAATTGTATGATAAGTGTGGTTTTTAGACATTGAGTGTTGATTTCTGAAATTGTTTTGTTGAGTTATGCGCACTTATATTGGAAGTGTTTATGAATCAAAGGCGTGGTATGGTATATAATGATGATGGTTCATTTGTTTATTGTGAACACTCTTATATAAGCATGTTGGAATGGTGCTGTTGATTGAATAATATGACGTTGAATGCAGTTGAAAGCATGATAAATTGTTGCTGTGGAAAGATCGATGTATATCGAAATCGATTAAGCATTTGCTGAAGTGTTAAATTGGTGTTTGCTGTATGTAGAGCTGAATTTGTGAATGATGCCTTCGATAAGCCATTACCATTAATAATGATTGTGTTCAATGCGTTGCGTGATGAGAATTGGGTAACAAGTCAAAAGCGCAGCGGAGAAGTTGGTCTTTTCTGGACGCTGAATAGCGTATCGGTTCATTTGCAATCGATTCTCAGAATTATGCTGGGGAAGAAATAACATTTTGATAATACATAAATGACATGCCAGAAGATAAGATTCAGAAATTGAAGGTGCGATCCAAAATTGAATAAAGATTGATGAAATAAATCTGAATTGACAGCATGGATAGAAGTGTTGAAGACGCAGTTCCCAGAGTATTTGCAAAGGTAAGCATGTTGATGCAACTCCTGTGGGCGATGTTATTTAAATGATTTGCTGAAGAAAACGTTAAATGCGATGTAGAAGTTACAAGTGGAAACCGGATGCAGGTTTGAAAAGTCTTTCTAGTTGAATGCGTTAATTGGGGAGTTTTAAGGGCGCACCTAAATATTGAGTTAAGAGGTGATAAGATTTGGGAGCGTGGTTAAAGAAACAAACAAGTTTCAAGTTTTTCTTAAATTTTGATGTAGAGGTATGAAACACACAGGCGCATTTGTTTTATGACTTTTAAAAGCCCTATGAAATGGAGATAAGGAATAGTATTTATTGAATGAAAGATTGTGAATTGAATGGAAGTTCTGATGAAAATTTGGGATGATTTGTATTAATCATGGTTTTATAACCATTGTGTTCTTAGAACATGCAAATGATTGGAATTTGCCAAGAAGGGGATTTTCTCAACAAGTGATTGAACTGTATTTTTGATATGATGTGTGAATTTGATTGCCTATGAATGAGGTTTTTGATTTGGGTAAAAGCTGAGATGCGTGCTTATATGCAGGGAGAAAAAGATTATGGGTTTTGCAGGGTAGGCCTTGCATCAGATCTCAGTTTCAAAATCTCTATTGCAATAGTGACCTTCCTAGCCTTTTACGATGACAAAATTATAGTGAGCTAGGAAGGCTTCTCTCCAAGCTTTTTGAGCATAGGAATAAAATCTTAAATCAAACTAAATAATTTGTTTCTTTAGGTCCTATAGACCAAAGTTTGGTCTCATTGGACGTTAACCACTACCATCATCATCATCATCAAATAACTTACTTTAATATAATATAATATTAAAAATTAATATAAAA
>APFE031507913.1:0-123332 GCA_000404065.3 Pinus taeda
TGTATGAGATTTTGAAAGGTCCATATTGGTGCGGAAGGGTGTTCAAGATGTAGTGCACTAGGAAGGACTCCGATATATCAACCTCAAGTTTCTTCAATTGAGCCACAGTGTCCCTCATCTGCATGATGTGCTCGCGCACACCTTTCACACTAGTGAGTCTTAGGGATGAGAACTTCATGATTAGGGTGCTTGCTAGTGCCTTGTCCGAAGTGACGAATTGATCGTCAATGGCCTTCAACAAGTCTCAGACCTTTTCATGCTGATCAAAGGAACCATGAATACCAGCTAAAATTTTAGTCTTAATGAACATCATGCTTAGACGATTGGATCACTCCCATCGTTCATAAAGCGTGATGTCCGCTGTAGTGCTGGTATTAGTGAGTGCCGGCGGTTCATCTTACCTAATAGCATAATCTATGTCCATCCACCCCAAATGAAGGAGAATCCTCTCCTTCCAAACCTTATAGTTATCTCCCTTAAGTTCGGGAATGTCACAACGAATTTCAGAGAAATTTGCAGGTTGTACTACTGCAATAAAAATCACATGCTTATGTTAAAATTGAGGCTTAATAAAATTTCATGTTTTACCAATGTAAATCATGCTCAAAATTGAATCTAATGACATAAAAATTGCCTGTGGGCTAAATTTTTAATTCAAGAAGATTCAATTATTCATTGTTTTGAACTTTATGATAAAACTATTAATTCATAACTCCTGTGGGTAGGTTATGAAATTTTATCCTAATTAATTACATAAATATAATAAAAATTCCCGTGGGATAAAATTTATTATATTTAGTCTAATTAATTACAATTTAATGTCTAAATAATATTTATGTGATCTAACCAATCAAAATATATAATTTTATTTAATTAAAGATGTTGTGGCTATTCTCTAATTAAATAAAATTATATAGATCACTAGACATTATTCTTTACATAAATGGAATAAACAAAAATTTAACCAGTAAAAATAATGTTTACTGAAAGGAGTAAGTCAAAATGACATTTTAAATAAACTCCATATAACGTAAATCATTACAAGCAATTGTTTAATTTATAAACAAAACCGAAATTGACTGAAGCAGCATTGATCTACTTTGCACTGCCCATAGCAAATGCAGTTCGAAGGCTAGATGCTGGACTTCAGCTCCGCCTAAGTTATAAATCAAAACAAATATATATATATATATATAATATTATATAATATAATTACTTTCATCACAATCTTTTACTTTCCCAAAATGGTATGTATTCTTTAAATTTTCCAAATATAAATTCCTTTGGAAAAAAAGGACTGAATTCTTTAAGTGATAACAACATGTATATGTAGTATATGAATAACCCACTTTTAACAAATGTATTAAATTACATAACTAACTCCATATGTTATAACATATTCGTTATAAATCAAACCCATATAAAATAATTCATATGGTTTTTTGGGTGCAATCAACACTAAAATTAAAATAGGCACTAATTAAAAGGTTATTTTAATAAAAAAATATCCCATAAAAAACTGGTTCAACGAATAATATCTCTTGTTATTACTTAATGTTATACTTGAATTTCAAAATGGAAACAAAGTTAGTGTATAAGCCATTGTTTATATTCGTGGAAAACTAGTCAAGTTATTGATGAAATAAGAGACGACCAAGCTCTAGCCAAAATTATAAAATTATAAATTTATAAAATAAAAAAAAAAATAATAAACATTTCAAAAGCAGCAGTCCAGTATCAAAAAGTTGTACAATTGTAATCTTGTTATGTAGCAGGTGATTTGATGCACCAATTTAGGCGTTAACCCCCAATGGCTAAGGCAAATTAGTGCGAAAATCAATGATATTCGCAAAAGCCTTAGTATTACTCGGAAGGAGGCAGGGGGCAAAGAAAGCTGTCGTATACAGATTTAGAATTTGAACATTAAGAACGAAATCCTCAACAGATCAGGGTTTTGAGCTCTAGGAATTTTAGCTAAAGAATTATTTGAACTCGAAATGGGCAACCAAGGCATTTTCCCTTACTACAGTCCTCGTTCCCGAGAGTAGCCGCAAAGAAATGGCCGATGCCAATCCTAACCCTGGCCTCTGGCATGGGGCAATCAACCTTGCCATTACACTATAAAACCTCTTCAAGGATATTGGGAATAATTTTAATTGAATAAAATTAATTTTTCATCCTACAGGAAACAAAATCTCTATGCAGGTCGGCAGCGGATCGATAAAGGGTTTCAGACTACCATTTGGACAAGGAGACAGTTCGGATATAACTACGACTAGTCTACCAGATATTTGGGGTTTATTTGAAATTTTTGAACCCTTAGAAAATTTGGAATCCTTTGAAATAGAATCATAATCCAAAAATCAAAGTAAAAACTCGAATATGACCACCATTTCCGTATTTACTGCGCTTAACACCCTCTAACTTGCTTTTTGATACTTACTTATCTTCATTGACTATTGATTTGGGGCATTTGGAGCTTCAAACAGAAATTAAACCCTTTCAAGAATATATTTATATATTTTGGCTTTACGATGAAAATGTCAAAAAATCGATTAAAAAAAACTTTGGAAATTCCAACCCTGAATTGGATGACTATTTCTCGTCAAATTTTATCTACTCATCTTAAAATGCTGAAAAATGAGTAAAATGCCGAAAGTCAAAAGCAAGAACAAAGACAAGGCGGAAATAAATGTACCGCTCTGATACCATTGTAAGAAATCTAATAGCGATTATATATGTGGAATTAAAGAATCTAAAAATGAAATTTCAATGCCCAGGATTACCTCCGGCCATTGTATAATGCTCTTGCTGCAAACCACAGTCCACTTGCTTCTTCACTGAAACAACACTCCAGCTTCAATCCAAGCAAAAGGAAAAATCACATAAAATCTGAAGGCACTTCCAAGCTATGCTCTCTCAACTAGATGGTGTAAACACCTGACACATAGCCATTAGATGCTAGCTTGGGGACCAAACAGATGAATTTATTGCCAAGCTTCCATCAAGCTTCTAATGGCTATGTGTCAGGTGTTCCACAGATCAAGGTAGAGAACTCTAGATGGAGTAATGGACCACTTCAGAAGCTCCAACCAGAAAATTAATTAACTACAGTTGATTTCCTTAATTTAAGGAAATTACTATAGTTGGTTTCCAAAAATTAAGGAAAGACTGCAGTTTAGTTCCATAACTGTAGGTTACAGGTTGGCAAAAATTAATGGAGTTTAACATATTTTTGTTGAGAATCATGTTAATTAAATGCCACGCGGGAATTTTTTTCCAGATTCTGAACAACTAGGGATATTTTGAAGGTTCTTTGAAGGGTACACACCCATATCGCGTGAATGTCCAACGTTAACCAAATAACCGATATTTTTATTTGGAGACTGGTTGCTAATTGGGCATTTAGTTTCTTTTTCTATTCTAGCCAAATGTGTCTTCCAACCACAGTTCCCCTTTAAGTTGACAACGTTTCAGTCTAGGCCAAGGATTTTCCTAGACAAAGACTCTACCTACATGCAAATGGAAAAAACGACAACAACATTACTTAGTTTCTTCAAGTTTGAATTGATGGAAGGTTATCGAGTTGAATACATGGTTGCATTAATTTTGTTCATGTCCCCCTCACAAGGTTTGCCAATGGCCGTCCATTAACGCTTCTGAATCACCCATCTGACAGAAAAGTTGAGGACGAACTTTTCAGAAATCTATGTTATCATGTTGTTAGGCCTTGGCATGCTACGTGGATCAAACCAAGAATCACAAGAGAATATTTTTCTAATAAACATAGATGCAGAGATTAAAAAGGCCAGGATGATGGAGATGTGGACATCAAATATTTTGCATTTATGTTCTTAGCTTCCAAATTTTCAGAACAGGTGTGACTTATGTGACTTATGGAATATGCATTTTTACTTAGTGGAAAAAGGATGATTTTGAATTATAAAAATACATCAAAATGAGCAAAGAGACATTAAAACATAGACAAAAAGTTGAAGTTGATGTTCTTGATGCCTTTATACAACGTTTGCACATTGATAGACCAGACCATTTCCAGGAAAAGCGATCTGTGACTTTGCAGTAGAAGAACCATGCTTAAAACAAAATATAAGGTTTTGAGTGTGCAGATTTTCATCGTTGGAAAGCATGTTCTTAATCTTTCTTGTTTGGACTTCTTACATTCTACACAGTATTTCTAGAAGAAAGATTAGCAACAAATTGTAAGGTTTTACTTTCATCACATCTAATTAGATAATCATGGCACTACAGAGAAATAACCTGCTAAATCTTAAGCATAAGAAGCTCTTGAACGAAAGGAAGATACTAAAATTGTAATTTTTATAATGCAGACATAAATGTTCTTTAATACATTAAAAGAACATGGTACATGAAATTCTCTCATGAGATCTCGTCAAAATAAGGCCATTCAAAGTGTGGATGAAAGGGGTGTTTTCTGATAATAATGAAGAATATCATCATATCTTCCCAGTTGTTTTAGATCTTACTGACAGGTTATCTGCTTGAAAGAACAAGAGTGATAAAAATTGCTGTTATTTAAAGGAGCGTGAGCACAAAATCAAGGTTTTTGGCACTCCCCTATGTTTCAAGCTATCATCTTCAATGAATGTTCAAGCTATATATATTATAATATAATAATTACTTTCATCACAATCTTTTACTTTCCCAAAATGGTATGTATTCTTTAAATTTTCCAAATATAAATTCCTTTGGAAAAAAAGGACTGAATTCTTTAAGTGATAACAACATGTATATGTAGTATATGAATAACCCACTTTTAACAAATGTATTAAATTACATAACTAACTCCATATGTTATAACATATTCGTTATAAATCAAACCCATATAAAATAATTCATATGGTTTTTTGGGTGCAATCAACACTAAAATTAAAATAGGCACTAATTAAAAGGTTATTTTAATAAAAAAATATCCCATAAAAAACTGGTTCAACGAATAATATCTCTTGTTATTACTTAATGTTATACTTGAATTTCAAAATGGAAACAAAGTTAGTGTATAAGCCATTGTTTATATTCGTGGAAAACTAGTCAAGTTATTGATGAAATAAGAGACGACCAAGCTCTAGCCAAAATTATAAAATTATAAATTTATAAAATAAAAAAAAAAATAAATTAATAAATATTTCAAAAGCAGCAGTCCAGTATCAAAAAGTTGTACAATTGTAATCTTGTTATGTAGCAGGTGATTTGATGCACCAATTTAGGCGTTAACCCCCAATGGCTAAGGCAAATTAGTGCGAAAATCAATGATATTCGCAAAAGCCTTAGTATTACTCGGAAGGAGGCAGGGGGCAAAGAAAGTTGTCGTATACAGATTTAGAATTTGAACATTAAGAATGAAATCCTCAACAGATCATGGTTTTGAGCTCTAGGAATTTTAGCTAAAGAATTATTTGAACTCGAAATGGGCAACCAAGGCATTTTCCCTTACTACAGTCCTCGTTCCCGAGAGTAGCCGCAAAGAAATGGCCGATGCCAATCCTAACCCTGGCCTCTGGCATGGGGCAATCAACCTTGCCATTACACTATAAAACCTCTTCAAGGATATTGGGAATAATTTTAATTGAATAAAATTAATTTTTCATCCTACAGGAAACAAAATCTCTATGCAGGTCGGCAGCGGATCGATAAAGGGTTTCAGACTACCATTTGGACAAGGAGACAGTTCGGATATAACTACGACTAGTCTACCAGATATTTGGGGTTTATTTGAAATTTTTGAACCCTTAGAAAATTTGGAATCCTTTGAAATAGAATCATAATCCAAAAATCAAAGTAAAAACTCGAATATGACCACCATTTCCGTATTTACTGCGCTTAACACCCTCTAACTTGCTTTTTGATACTTACTTATCTTCATTGACTATTGATTTGGGGCATTTGGAGCTTCAAACAGAAATTAAACCCTTTCAAGAATATATTTATATATTTTGGCTTTACGGTGAAAATGTCAAAAAATCGATTAAAAAAAACTTTGGAAATTCCAACCCTGAATTGGATGACTATTTCTCGTCAAATTTTATCTACTCATCTTAAAATGCCGAAAAATGAGTAAAATGCCGAAAGTCAAAAGCAAGAACAAAGACAAGGCAGAAATAAATGTACCGCTCTGATACCATTGTAAGAAATCTAATAGCGATTATATATGTGGAATTAAAGAATCTAAAAATGAAATTTCAATGCCCAGGATTACCTCCGGCCATTGTATAATGCTCTTGCTGCAAACCACAGTCCACTTGCTTCTTCACTGAAACAACACTCCAGCTTCAATCCAAGCAAAAGGAAAAATCACATAAAATCTAAAGGCACTTCCAAGCTATGCTCTCTCAGCTAGATGGTGTAAACACCTGACACATAGCCATTAGATGCTAGCTTGGGGACCAAACAGATGAATTTATTGCCAAGCTTCCATCAAGCTTCTAATGGCTATGTGTCAGGTGTTCCACAAATCAAGGTAGAGAACTCTAGATGGAGTAATGGACCACTTCAGAAGCTCCAACCAGAAAATTAATTAACTACAGTTGATTTCCTTAATTTAAGGAAATTACTGTAGTTGGTTTCCAAAAATTAAGGAAAGACTGCAGTTTAGTTCCATAACTGTAGGTTACAGGTTGGCAAAAATTAATGGAGTTTAACATATTTTTGTTGAGAATCATGTTAATTAAATGCCACGCGGGAATTTTTTTCCAGATTCTGAACAACTAGGGATATTTTGAAGGTTCTTTGAAGGGTACACACCCATATCGCGTGAATGTCCAACGTTAACCAAATAACCGATATTTTTATTTGGAGACTGGTTGCTAATTGGGCATTTAGTTTCTTTTTCTTTTCTAGCCAAATGTGTCTTCCAACCACAGTTCCCCTTTAAGTTGACAACGTTTCAGTCTAGGCCAAGGATTTTCCTAGACAAAGACTCTACCTACATGCAAATGGAAAAAACGACAACAACATTACTTAGTTTCTTCAAGTTTGAATTGATGGAAGGTTATCGAGTTGAATACATGGTTGCATTAATTTTGTTCATGTCCCCCTCACAAGGTTTGCCAATGGCCGTCCATTAACGCTTCTGAATCACCCATCTGACAGAAAAGTTGAGGACAAACTTTTCAGAAATCTGTGTTATCATGTTGTTAGGCCTTGGCATGCTACGTGGATCAAACCAAGAATCACAAGAGAATATTTTTCTAATAAACATAGATGCAGAGATTAAAAAGGCCAGGATGATGGAGATGTGGACATCAAATATTTTGCATTTATGTTCTTAGCTTCCAAATTTTCAGAACAGGTGTGACTTATGTGACTTATGGAATATGCATTTTTACTTAGTGGAAAAAGGATGATTTTGAATTATAAAAATACATCAAAATGAGCAAAGAGACATTAAAACATAGACAAAAAGTTGAAGTTGATGTTCTTGATGCCTTTATACAACGTTTGCACATTGATAGACCAGACCATTTCCAGGAAAAGCGATCTGTGACTTTGCAGTAGAAGAACCATGCTTAAAACAAAATATAAGGTTTTGAGTGTGCAGATTTTCATCGTTGGAAAGCATGTTCTTAATCTTTCTTGTTTGGACTTCTTACATTCTACACAGTATTTCTAGAAGAAAGATTAGCAACAAATTGTAAGGTTTTACTTTCATCACATCTAATTAGATAATCATGGCACTACAGAGAAATAACCTGCTAAATCTTAAGCATAAGAAGCTCTTGAACGAAAGGAAGATACTAAAATTGTAATTTTTATAATGCAGACATAAATGTTCTTTAATACATTAAAAGAACATGGTACATGAAATTCTCTCATGAGATCTCGTCAAAATAAGGCCATTCAAAGTGTGGATGAAAGGGGTGTTTTCTGATAATAATGAAGAATATCATCATATCTTCCCAGTTGTTTTAGATCTTACTGACAGGTTATCTGCTTGAAAGAACAAGAGTGATAAAAATTGCTGTTATTTAAAGGAGCGTGAGCACAAAATCAAGGTTTTTGGCACTCCCCTATGTTTCAAGCTATCATCTTCAATGAATGCGTTTAAAGGAAACCTAAAGAGACAACAAGGTTAGCAACACAACTTTTAAAGTTGTAGCAAATGTTTAGTGAAGAAACAGATACATGTTGCATGGTTGTTTAAAGAGGCAACATTTCTTGTAGTAAAGCTCGACGGGAATTCTCTTTCTCTTTAGGAGACATTGCAGGTGCAACATCAAAGTATAGCGAGACATTAGCCCTATGTCTTGTGAAAATACGAAAAAGAGCAAGAGCTAAGTTTTTCCTAAGTTCGACAAGTTTCATGAGAGAAATAAAGTAGCGACAGAGATATCAAAGTAGAAAAAGTGTTGTGTGACAACTGGTATTTAGGTGGCAGAAGTGACCTTGAGAAAAGGGAAATATATTCTAAAGGTAAGAAATCATGGTAGAAAAAGTGTTGTGTGACAACTGGTATTTAGGTGGCAGAATTGACCTTGAGAAAAGGGAAATATATTCTAAAGGTAAGAAATCATGTTACAACTAGCTCAGATGTAAATCCAATAATGATAATTGCCTCTCGAATTAGGGAATACATCTAACAACAGTTTTGAAGGGATTAATATGATATTTCATTTGCTATTTTCGGCAAAGGAAAAATCAACAGTTCAAGATTTAAAGGAGGAGTCTTAAGGGTCATCAAACTAATTTCCAGATATCAAGGAACAATACTTTCAAAAAGTTCCAAATTTCTGGCAGAGTATCCATGGTTTGTTTTATTAGTAGTATATTGTTAGGATTTAATCCTAAAAGCTTGTAACAACAGATGAATGCTCAACTTAATGTTTTCCTATATATTCTTTTATTTGTAATAAAGAAGGGTGGGCTTTTGATGATAAGGCTCTTAACTTTGTAATAGCTTCTATTATAGGATTTCTAATGAAAGCCTTCTAGCTCCAGTTTGACATAATTTTGTGTTTTCCAGTATGTCTTTCTAGTGTTTCCACAACTTGTTTTCTGCACTTATAGAAGATCTGGGTAAGAATAGATTGAGTTTCAATATCTCTGAAATCCCCTGCAAATTAATAATCATTTAAAGGGATTAGTATATTGGACTGTCTGTCTGAGTTAGCTCTCCTTTGAACTAATTATTGTTTGTCCTTCTATATTCTCCTAAATATGTTCTGTTGGGTTGTAGAAATATTCTACAGGCATCCAAATTTCCCTAGTTGTTGAGTAGTGAGTCCGATTTCTTAATTATTAAGAATATCCTTACATTCTTCTATCATAATCCTTGAAAGGCTAAGTCATTCTTTCAGGTTGTAAGTTGATACTTTGAGAAGGGACCTTGTGAGAAAGGCCTTTAATCATGAATAGGGATTTTCACTGATCACCAACAACCCCCAATTAAAACCATAAATCTAGCCACTGTGCTTCAAAGGCTGTTGTTGAGAGACGAGTGAACATTTTTAAACAAATCCTTATAACAACTAAAGGAGGCCCCTCTAGTTCAAGGGCCAGCTTGAACATAAAGGCTGGTTGAGTTGGTTTCCTAGCATAGTTTTTGCAGCCAAGGATTGGCTACAAGAAACATGTATAACAGGTGGAGCAATCATAATATATGTCCTTTTTATTTAGTTAAGGATTTGAAGGTTGCTTTCTTTAGTAGTGGTTGTTCTTTCTTTGTTCTCATTTCATAAGCAACGAGAATCCCATGAACCTCTTTGATAATTAATCTATCTAGTTCATATAATTATTCTATGGTAAAAATATTTACATCAAGTCTACAGAGAAGAGATCTCAACAACTTTTGTACCACTACAATTTCATCAAACTTTTCACCAAGCTCTTTAATGGTATTCACAATATCATCAACTTTGAGGAAGAAACATGCCATGTTCTCATCCTCATTCATTCTTAGACTTTCAAATTGCATTTTGTGTGTTTGAAGTTTTGCACGCTTTACCTTGTCATCTCCTTCATAACTTCTTAGAGGCTTACCCCACATCTCTTTCGTTGAGTCACAATTCACAAATTTAACAAACTTTGATTCTACAAGGCCACATAGGATAACATTCATAACCTTTACATTATTATGAATTTTTTTCTTACCAACTTCATCAATCGAAAGATTTTTCTAAGTTTTATAACCATCCACTACAACTTCCCATACATAGAGGGGGTGAATCAATATTCTATTTTTTTTACCTTATTTAACACATTAAATTAGATACACAACATTTAAATATGAATCACATAGAGTTATATTTTTTTGGCATGAGGTATTGATAAGCTATGGTATTGGCCCATGATATAGATTTAACATCAATGGAATATTTTATAATATTCATAGTAGTATACACAAATCAAAGGTTGAGATTTATCTCCTAATTAATTATGTCATTCTCCCCTTTTAATTAAACTAATTAATTGAAAAAATGTGATATGAACAAGTGTCATATGAAGCGAGTTATAGCTTTTTGGGAATGTGGTCTTGATAACCCATGGTATTGTAACAAAACCTATTTAATTAAGAATGACATGATAAAGTGGGGGTGATTCTTCATGGTAAGAATCATGTTCAATGTTTTCCAAGCTTATATATTTTTAACTCATATATTAATTATTTTTATTATTTAATATTGATAATAATAATTTAAAATAAAATTATACTTTAGTGTGTTTTTATGATTTTTTAATTTTAACAACATGAGATTTATCATGTAGTAAGTGTTAGTAACTATTTTGATGTTTATTATGGATTCATCCTATGGGTGTATCACTCATTTAATTTATATGGTTGAGCTAGTAATACTTTAAAATAACGTTATAATATAATTAGTTTTATGACTTTTTAAATTTTAACAATTTAAGATGTATTATGAAAAGAGCGTTTTGATGTTTATTATGAATTGATATCTAGTACTATTTACTAATATTCATTTAATTTATATGACGATGTTAAACACATTTATTAGAATATATAAGTTTTATAGGATGATATCTTTAACTCGCATCATCCCGCAACATAACCCTCTCAATTTAAATGAGCCTTATGATATGATACTTATGCCAAATACATTTCTATTTTGGAATAAGGCTTCTAGTTTTATAATATAATTATCAATAATTATTAGTTGGATGGTAACGATTTAACCTTCATGGTATATTCTAGTATATTTTTAGTAATATACAAAAATTACAAATTGAGATTTATCTTCAAAATAATTATGTTCTTTTAATTAAAATGATATTAAAAAAGATCATATTAATAAGTGTCAAATGAAATGAATTATCATGATTTTTTAGGCATGTAGTATTGATAAGACATTGTTTTGTAAGAAATTCTATTTACAAATTAAGAATCTACATAGTAAAGTGGAAATAAATCTCCATAAATAAAAATCTTATATAATAATTTTTAGTAACTTAAACACTTATAACTACTTAATGGAATCTTATCATAGAATATCATAATATAGAATTTGGAAACTTGTATATTCATATATTATTCGGTATATTTTGGATTAATCACACATGAAAATTAACTTAAATCTGTCATAATCTCACATCTGGGAATTAGGAAGTATTATTATGTATTATAAAATAAATGTATTAAAAGCGTGGGTGATAGAGAATCGTATTGGTATATTATATGGATGGTTTTCCTTTTATATTTCAAAATTGAAATAAATTTCGACTTAAATTTGCAGTGTAATACAAAATTGCGCTTTCGAGATAACAATGTAAAAAGACCTGTACATTTCTACGGGTGAAAATGAAAGGTTTTGCATTTAAGTAAAATAGTATGGCAGATTTAAAACGTGATGAAATTCATTTATTATATCATTAGAACCTCGAGTGAGTTAGAGTAACTTGTTGGTCAATGGAACCCAAATGAGATTTATTTGATTCCATTCTAGTCAAACATTAATTATCAGAATCAGAATGTTTGCCGTCTTACTTGAACAACTTCTCAGCCGTGCGTTCCATGTATTGGGTGAGACACGTATTGCGTCATAATCCGAGTCGGCAGCCAGCTTCTTATATTTTTGGATGAACCCAGGCAAGCGAGAAACGCTTAATTGAATTGTTCCACCCACCACCATGCTTCTTGTTCAATGTACATGTGTCCATATTATCCCAGTCAATTGTGCCATCGCCATGCACCTCACCCACTTAGGCTCCAGACTGGCATGCCTTTAAATACTACGGCGCCACTATATTCATTCATTTACAATTATCCCCAACATAAGTGTTTGTCAGCTTACGCAAAAGATTGTTTGCTTCTTTGCTTCCATATTCAGCCTCCCACATTACACGGAGTGGAAACACGCAATTTGCCAGTCACTCGATCCCCCAATATTCTGTTACTTCATCTTTAATTGACTCCTGCAACATTCCAAATGGACCATCGATCAATTGATAATCGCTGTCTGCTTAATTTAGTTAATATTGCAATGTTAATGGTAGCAGTATCATCTCCTCTTGTAATGGTAACGAATGCGAATGGGTTAAAGGTGGGTTACTACCGCGATAGGTGCCCAGAAGCGGAGGCAATCGTAGGTGCAGCTGTGGCCATAGCCGTGACAGCAAATCCTGGCGTTGCACCTGCTCTCATCAGGATGCATTTTCACGATTGCTTTGTTAGAGTAAGTATACATTCTTATAATTACATATCTTTTATATCATATATCTAGTAGTATGTGAAAATTTCATACGATAATCTGGTCATTGATGGTTGCAGGGTTGCGATGGATCAATACTGATCGATTCTACAGCAGGAAATCAAGCAGAGAAAGAGTCACCCGCAAACAATCCGAGCCTCCATGGGTTCGAAATAATTGATGAAGCAAAGTCTATTCTGGAGGACAAATGCCCGAACGTGGTCTCATGCGCTGACATCCTTGCCTTTGCTGCAAGAGATAGTGCCCACCAAGTAATTAACCTACCCATACCCTCGATTTCTCGCTCTGTGATATTGTAACTATATCTTTATATTCATATTTCCGTATATTGGCTGGCGCAGGCTGGCGGATTAATTTGGGAAGTGCCCGCGGGACGAAGGGACGGAAGGATTTCTCGAGCATCAGACATCCCAGGGAATCTGCCTGCTCCACAATTCGATGTTAACCAACTCACACAAAATTTCGCTGCAAAATTTTTGTCAGTGGAAGACATGGTCACTCTCTCAGGTAGCCACTGGTACTGATTAACAATAATCCAAATATATATTTGCTTCAACTGAACGTATGATATCCCATCGTCAATCGTATTTTTAACATAAGTTGATATATTTTCAGGGGCGCACTCTATCGGGGTTTCTCATTGCTCTTCATTCAGCGCAAACAGGCTTTACAATTTCAGTGGAACAGGTCATGAGGACCCCAGTATCGATCCTCGATTCGCTTTGTCACTGAAAGCCAAATGCCCAATCCCTACTTCTATTTCACACTCTGATCCAACCGTGTATTTGGATTCATTGACGCCCAGACGATTAGATGAGAAATATTACTTGGATCTTCAAGTAAAACGTGGAGTGTTGACCTCTGATCAGACGTTGATGTCGAGTCCATCGACAGCCAGAATGGTGAAGATCAACTCCAAATACCCGTCCATTTGGAGGAAGAAATTTGGAAGGGCAATGGTGAAGATGGGTGAAATAGATGTGTTGACAGGGTCGCAGGGGGAGATCAGGAAAAATTGCCGGATTGTCAACTAATCAAACGCAAACGGAAGCTAAGAAACTGTGAAGCTAAGAAACTGTGAAACTGGACATGCCAGACCCGAAATTATGTTTACATTTTTATTCCTAGTAGGGTGCAATTTCACCCGAGTGCATTGCTAGTATTGTTTGTTTTATAAAATATTTTTTCATGGGTTGAGTATTCCATTTGATTTGGGACCGCCGACAAATTATGGTTGACGTGAATGTGGGATATCAGATTGAAATGAAATGGTTGAAGTGAATGTGTTAAAATTCCTGGAGGTGTCACTGATATCTTTATCATGTAAGAGGATATAAACAATATCAAAGCAAGTTTATTAAACAATATCAAAGCAAGTTTATTATTACATTAAAATGTGTAATAAATATATTGGTTAATTTTTTATATAATTTTTGCATGATTGAAGCATATTTTAATAGATTTGTTATAGCAATATGTGATGAAATCTAATTTGCACTTTTTTTTTAACAACCTTTTTTGATTTTTTATGTAAATGAAAATAATAACCAAGATCATGGAACACATTCTAAGTTGAATGTTGGGAAAACATAATGATAGAGATCACTTGTGATTTACTTAATGACTATGGAAATTGGCAAAGACAAGGAGACATTATTTGTCATTTTATTTATGAAAATAGAAGAAAAATGAGGCCAAGGGTCAAAGACTTGCAAGTGAGAAAAATTGAAGGAAAAATAAAGGAAAATGAAGAAAATACAAGCCTCAATGATAAAAAGGCTCATGAGGATCAATTCACAAAATTTGGTTGGTTTTGGCTTGTAGCTCTCTTGTATTCTCTCATTCTCTCATACTCTTTCACACTTTGAGTTTTCTTCGAAAATTTTTGGAGCACTTTGGCATACCTTGGATTTGGAGAAAGAAGACAAAGGAAAGAAAGAAGGTGCAAGCGAATAGGTGGATTAGCAACTACAATTGGAATGCTTTGTAGGTAACATGTTGCATGTATGATTTCTTTGATGCATGGTAGATGCATGTGGTTTTTCGGTTATGTTAAGCCATTGGCATGAAAGATTCTCTGGATTGATAGTGGTTTTAGCCTTGCCTTGCCATTTCTTGGATAGCCATGGTTTTGTGGGTCACTACTACACCAAGGGCACTTTTAACACATTTTTTTTAAGACAACAGAAATCTATTGTCTTAAAAAGTCACTTTTTTATTTTACTTATTTTACGTTAAAATTTAATATCAATTGAATCATCTTAAATATAAAATTTAAAACAAAAACAATTTGGGACAAAAATATTTTAAGACAAAACTTTATATTTAAGACAAAAATATTTTAAAGCAAAACTTTAAATTTAAGGCAAAAATAGTTTGAAGCAAAAATAGAAGACAAAACAATTTAAGAGAAATATTTTAACGGAGAACTTTATATTTAAGACAAAAACATTTTGAGACAAAAATATTTTAAGAGAAAACTTTATATTTAAGACAATGACCACTTAAGACAAAACCATTTAAGACAATTAAAAATTAATACAAAAGCATATCAATTTAAGACAATATTATCTAACCACTTCAAATTGACTCTGATAGTGCACCCTAAGTCCACTAGCTTGCAGACTACTATTGTCCCATGCCTATATCGAGGATTTTATTTTACTTACCATTCATGTCATATTATATAAGGACAACGATTTGTTGGGCTCTTTGTTTTGTGGGGGTAGCTGACTCTAAAGAACACAACAACTTTTCCTAGCAAGATTTCTTGGACATTAATTCCACTTTTGTCTCTTCAATATCTACTGATATGATTAGAGAAAACTTGTCTGTTGTTGCATTTAGTCGGTGAGTCACTTTGGTGCTTACTATTGTAGAGCAGCTGATAAACTAACTAAACAATGGACTACTTCTCCTAGTTATGTGATTAAGCTTGGCATTTGAATTTCCCTTAATATGCATCCATTCAGACTTTGGATCTAGCTCAGGGTAATCACCTATAAGAAAGATTGCAATGTGGCTAGCTTACAATTGAGTGGAGAGTTGAAGTCCTTCCTTCATTTTTCAGTCATCATTAAACACATAGATAAGTGTACATTGCTTATGTGCATTGCCTTATGGAATGTGATGAATCTCGTTACATTGTGAATGGTGCAAGATATTGCATGTTTGTAAATCTAAATGAGTGTATGATTTTCGATGCTCACTATATCTTCATGATTAGAATGGTGTCATGTATGCATATGAATTTTAAAGTGTGCATAGAATATGTTATTCAATATTATGTGTGTGTTGAATGGACAATCATGTATTCATATATTCAGTTAGTAGATTTCCAAATTTATGGGTATACTTAGTTTAACCAATCCCTACGCTCATTATTCTATCAAAAATGAGAATTGAGGTATCAGGAATTGGGCCATGAGTCTCCTTGAAGCTAGAGGAGGGTGGGCACACAAAAATTGTAGTTCTGCTTTATGATCCTAGCTTAGGTTTATTTTTAGTTCATATACACCATGTGTTTCAGGTTGAGAGGAAGTGGGAGAACATGACTTTGTTGACATGCTAGCAAGTCCAGCACCTAGTGGGCGCTGGTGAAAACACACCCTAGTGGAACCATGTTGTGTGTATAGACATCAACCATGATGCATCGACCCTCATTATCAAGTCTAAGGTAAGGGGAGGGTCTATACACTTGGATAAATGTTGTTTTATTTTGGGTGAGAAGCCTAAAGGCCAGGAGTGTGGTCCAGGAAGAACTGGGAGTGTTGGGAACATTTTCAGCTGCCCATCGCTAAGATATTTCTACCCTACAACATTCTAAGAGTGTATAAATTAATATAAATTTTCTACTACTGGTGTATTCAAACTGAAAACAAGAGATTACAAATTTCCTTTACTATTCTACGAAATAGAAATTACAATTTAGAAGCTGCCAGAAGAATACTGAGCTATTCCCCCTCCAGCGATAGGTAAGGGAAATTTCCCAGGATCACAAGACCAATCTGAGGGTTCAAACAGTTGTCGCCTTTCTATAATCGGAGGAGAGGAGCTTCCGAGGGGTAGATCGAAGCTTTCTCACAATATGGCGATTAGATCTTGGGCATTGGGTAGTGCTAAAGCCTAGATATGGAAACAACTTTTTTGTCGCGGATTCCTCTTGCCATAGATCAGCTGCAGATGGGTTCTTCAAGGCAGGGCAGATCCACAACTATTTTTATGAGATCAAGATTCTACACAGATCTGATGCAGATATGGATGTGCCGGATCTGGAAAGTATGGAGCCACTTCAGTGGAAAGGGAATACCACAAAACTGGCCCCAAGACGCAGATCTCCAGCAACGATGGGATAAACCCCAAGCGTTTTCAAATTTTCATTAGAACACCCACGGGACACTGATTTGGGTTTATGCTACAGACAGTGTCATAGATTTGAAAAACAACATTGCCGATCAGATCGACTACTCGGCTGACAAGAAACACTTATTAGCAGGGGGCAGATTGCTACAGGACTCCAGATCAATAAAGGACTACAACGTCAAACTAGAATCCACAATCATCCTCAATATGAGACTAAGAGGAGGTGCAACAACAAGCAAATCAACATAAGGAGGAAGCAGATCCAAATCCAATCATAATTCAGATCTACACCAGCAGTACATAAGTGAAGGAACATCTTACAAGAATATTTTACAAGGAGGGAAAGCTTCTCCAATAATTCTAAGGTAGGTTTGATCAAAACCAAGTCCATACATAGTGGAGCAAATGCAGCAAAATCTAGAACTAACAATCGATACAGCAGAAGCAGAAAAGGTAATGTTGTAGCTATGAGAAGCTAGCCATCATATGCCGTTTTAACGGATTTTGGCCCAAACCCTTGGATCTGTTTCACTGGATATTCACAAAATGGTCTATGGACTGTGAGATCCACCTCTGTTCCAAAGGGTTTTGTATAGTTAAATTCCAATCATCAGAAGTCAGATATCTTGTGATTCAGGAAGGACCTTGGTTCTGGGGATCTTCGGGGCTCTTTATAACTCCATGGTTCCTGGAATTTGATGCAAATACTTTTTTCATATCTAAAATGCCTGTATGGGTACGTCTTCATAATCTCCCTATCCATTTCTGGGACCAAAAAATACTTGCAAGCATAGGGAACGCCATAGGCAGATATATCAAAATGGATACACAAAGAATAGATGAAAGAATTTTTACTTTTGCACGCATATGTGTGGAAGTATATCTCAGTAAAGGATTACTGGGAAACATTAAACTAAAACACAAAGATCGCAGCTGGATGCAGTCACTAGATTATGAAAATACAACCTTCATATGTAGAATATGTCGGCAAACTGGACATCTCCAAAATGCATGCCCAGAATACAAAAAGAACAGTTGCAGGAAGAATAAAACCGACAATCAACAAAAGGGATGGAAAATTATCTATTCAGATTCGGACGAGGAGGAAGAATATGAAGAGGAAGAACAAGTTCCAAATGAAACAGAAACTCAGAAGACTTCAACACAAGAGCCCATGGAATCACAATCTGGAAAGAATTCAAATCCAATGGAAATAAGTGGAACCAAAAGGCAGCATTCATCAGACACCTCTGATTCAAACAAGGAAAACCCCTCACCCGACGATGAAAACCCACTTCAAATTGTTCCCATAATTTCGTCCCAGGGAGAATGGCGAAAGATTGAGAAGAAAAAGGGGAGGAAGTCATGATCTCCCCAAATGTCAATGCCTTTGTTTCTTGCTGTGGTCTTTTTTATTTGAAGTTTTGTCTTTATTTTTCTTTTTTATGTGTTTATCACCTTTGATAGACACTGGCCCGAAATTTTCTCATATGAGGAGGCCGTGTATGTGCTTAGTGATGTCTTTAAATGTTTGGATGGACTGAATGTTCTCATCGAGTGAGCTATATGAACAACAAGTTATAGAGAAAGTCAAATGCCTCGGCATATACTTGTAACTTTTTATCCTCGTAATAAAAAGTTCACTTTTTTTCTTTGGAAAAAAACTCACTCCATTTATACTAATGCAAAGAGTTATTTGTTTTCCTATATATGATGTTATGGTTTCATATATTTCAATACCATATTGATCTATTGAATAAAGTGACTAGATGATGCTACATAGATTCCAAGGATCGATGTCTTGTGTTATTTGACTGTGCAAGTTCTAATAATAGCTATTAGAGCTAGGATTAGAGAATTCAAGCAAAGGAAGGAGAGAAGCATACGACAAATCCCAAGTAGGCTTCATCCCATTATCTATTTACTTTAAGGAAAACATTAATGCCTTTTTATTTCTTTCGTTCTAGGTTAGTCCACTAGTCCTAGGGAAGATACTTCTGTCAGCAGTCACAGATTCCACATAGCAATATTGAAAAAAGGCATTGTCAAGAGGCAATTTTGAATTCCATAGGTGCAGGATAGGGGTGGTGAAAAAAACCTTTCTTAATAAGAGGGAGTTCTGAAAAAATGTAGCAAGAAAGGCTCAATTTGACTTTAACCTTAGTCAAATTGAGTAAATCAAATTTCCACATTAGTAGGACAACTTGGGGGTAGTTAACTAGTGTGACATGGATCTTGTCACTCAGTTAGCTCAGTAAATTTGAGTTACAGGGCTTAGAGTTCAATTATGCATGTGTGATTGTTAAATTTTAGTAATCTAGTTCAATTATTTTCAGTTGTATTTAGTTAATTGACCTCTAACTATTGATAGAGTCAGTTGAAGGTTAGTTGTGCAGCGGGGCAATAGTCTAACTCAGATATCTGTCAGTTAACTGGTCAATCAACCCAAAATAGCTAGTGCATGCATGGAATTCGATTTTCTCAGCTGAAGTGGAGATGACAAGGAAATGTAACCTTAGTTGTATACTAGTATGAGTGTACAAGTGTTGCATAGAGTTGGGACATTAATTCTTGGGAATTGTGCAATCAATTAGGAGGAAATTCCTAAATAATAGGGGCTAATTTCCTTAGGATTTACATAAGGAAATAAGAGTCTAGGTGAGAAAATATTTGGCTAAGTGATGGCTAGAGTTTCTAATTGAATATAAAGAATAATTGTTCTTTTGCAAGTTGAGCTCAGAGATAGAGCTAGCAATTGTAATAGATTCTCTATTCATCTGATTAATGCAAATAGGCTTGACGAGTTTTTCCCAATTGTGTTCCCCTAAAAATCACTATGTATATGTGGTTTTCTTACTGAATGTATATGAATGTTGTTATAAATTGTGAATTTTATTCTGCAGATTAATAGAGTAGAATTGTGTCTCTTGATGTTAGATTAAATTTCTTGAGTGGTTGCAATTCTATCAAATTTCTACAAGTATTACACCATATGAACTATTCAATTAGAGCTCCCTTCACTCTTTCATCTTCTAGATCAATATTTTCTTGATCAAAATTTTGATTCTCAAGAGCCATGAGAAACATTTCATCTTGACTAACTTTAGATTCATAGTCTTCATCTTCCTCTGATGATCTACTATCTTATTTGGAATAAGAGATTTTATTTCTAATTATTTTCCTTTATTATTCCTCCTATACTTCTTCTTTTATTTTTCTCTTTTTCCTTCATTATTGTTATCTTTATATGGGAATTTAGATGCAAAATTACCTATTCTACCACAGATGATGTAATGTTCCAAACTAGAAAACACAATTAATATCAAAACATGCACTAAATTGTAGAAAAAAAATTTCACACACGCAGGCACAAATTTACGCAAATAGAAATAGGTTAGAGAGCCATATAATAACATCCATAAAACTAAGTCATTTTATTGATTTTAAAATTGGAAATGAATATAGTGGAGTGAATAAATAGAACTCAGGCTTTGTATTGCAAGCATGTAATACCCAGGTGTGAAACTAAGTGAGATCTCAGACTAAAATGGATCAATATATCCAAACACACTACCCACAAATTGTTGCTAATGCTATTGTTTCCGTTGGAGGAAAACTATGAAATGAACCCTCAAAATAACTCCAAAATGTTTGAAAAATTAGAGACACGCTCCTCACACCCCAACCAGCAAAATCCTCAAAATATTTGGAGCCAGTTCCAACTGACTCAGAAGGCCCTAAAATAGTGCAAAAATCTGAGTTAAACCAACAACTGACCTTGCTATAAGAATGAGAATTTCAGCTTGAATATTTCTTGCGAAATTCTAAAATTTTAATCACAAACTCATCTCATAAACCCTAGAAAAACCCCAAAAAATATCAAACTCAATCCACTAGTCACTGAATCCCCACAATCAACATGTGGCCCTTCATAGTCTGCTAATGAGCTACAAAAATCGAAGTTTCCGCAAGAATGCACAATTTCCCCAAAGGAAAACTCTTCCAACTCCCAACAAATTTTATTCCTCAAACTATTGGCCAAAATCAACTCCAATACCCAGAAAGACACTATTGCTCAACCCCTACATAGAGAATAACTAGGAAACCCTAGTGAAACTCCAAAATGAGAAAATACGTCCCACAAATAATGTTGATCTATGTCTTGCAAATCCTCTACAAAATCACCAACATTAATAGGGAAAACCATGTGCAAAATAGTTGGAAATTCAACCCACAATAGTTGATTCCAAAATGAGCAACTCGATCTGCCTCTGCGCTCAAGGAGTGGCAAATTGAGTGAATACATGCAATAAATCTTTGTGGAAATCTTGAATTAGAGTCCCCATATTACCTCACTAGGGAGACACTCAAAGTTCTCTAAAATGAGGGCTGAATTTCCACTTGGAAATTCCTTTTGCTAAACAACACTAGTTGACTTAGCTAAGTAGCTCAAGCAAACTCTCCAATTCTGAAATTAAATGTCAAATAAAATAATCAAAATGAGGCTCTGGACTTCCTTTTATTGCTTCGTTCCCTTCCTCAAACGATGGGTTGATTTCTCTTACACTATGCTTTGATACCATGGTTTGATTTCCATTTTGGTAACCTCTACAAATTCACTTTAATTTTTCTTTTCTCCTATGTTTGACCTTCTTTTATCTCGAAAAATTATATTCAACCCTCATAACCCATTTTCCTAACTTTAGTTGCCAAAAGTATTTATTATTTTCCAAAATTGCAAAATTGAAAATTTCTCTTAAAAACCTATCAATTGGGGTCATGACAGATGAAGCATTTAAATGGTAACTTACCTTTATATTTTCTAGAGCCTCTTTTTAGGTTTCTCAAAAGTATAGCTTCATCTTCATCTGAATCATGGCTGGAGCAATCATAATACCAATATCATTTTTGTCTATTTAAGGATTTGAAGGTTGCTTTTATTAGTTGTGGTTATTCTTTCTTTGTTCTCATTTCATAAGCAATGAGAAGCCCATGAAGCCCATCTGTAGTTAATCTATCTAGTTCCTATAATTATTCTATGCTAAAAGCCTTAACATCAAGTCTAGAGGGAAGAGATCTCAACAACTTTTGTGCCACTACAACTTGATCAAACATTTCACCAAACTCTTTAAAGTTATTCACAATATCATCTACTTTGAGGAAGAAACTAGCTATATTATCATCCTCATTCATTCTTATACTTTCAAATTACATTTTCCGTTTTTGAAATTTTACATGCTTCACCTTGTCATCTCCTTCATAATTTCTTAGAGGCTTATCTCACATCCCTTTCATTGAGTCACAATTCACAAATTTAATAAACTTTGATTCTACAAGGCCACATAGGATAACATTCATAACTTTTAGATTATTAGGAATTTTTTTCTTACCAACTTCGTCAACTAGATGAGTCTTTTATGTTTTATAACCATCCACTAGAACTTCCCATACGGAGAAGGGGGTGAACCAATATTCTAAAATTCTTTACCTTATTTAACACATTAAATTAGATACACAACATTTAAATAAGAAACACATAGAGTTACATTTTTTTGGGTATGTGGTATTGATAAGCTATGGTATTGTAATACAACCTATTTACAAATTAAGAATCTCCAAAGTAAATCAAAGGTAAATCTTTATGAATAGGAATCTTGTTCTATTGTTTTTCAAATGCGTATTATAATTAATAATTATGTTGATAGACATGTGTATTTTGGATTACAGATTCCCAAATGGTAGAGATAGAGATTTAACAACAATGGAATATTTTATAATATTCACAACAGTATACACAAATCAAAGGTTGAGATTTATCTTTGAAGTAGCTATGTCATTCTCCCCTTTTAATTAAATTGATTAATTGAAAAAATATTATATTAACAAGTGTCATATGAAGCAAGTTATAGCTTTTTGGGAATGTAGTATTGATAACCCATGGTATTGTAACAAATCCTACGTAATTAAGAATAACATCATAAAGTGGGGGTGATTCTTCATGGTAAGAACCATGCTCCATGTTTTTCAAACTTATATATGTTTAGTTCATGTATTAATTATTTTTATTAATAATATAATAATAATAAGAATAAGAATAAGAATTTAAAACAAAATTATACTTTTTTTATGACTTTTTAATTTAACAATATGAGATTTATCATGTAGTAAGTGTTAGTAACTATTTTGACATTTATTCTGAATTCATCCTATGGGTGTATCATTCATTAAATTTATATGGTTGAGCTAGTAATAAATTAAAATAAAGTTATAATATAGTTAGCTTTATGACTTTTTAAATTTTAACAATTTAAGATGTATTATGAAAAGAGTGTTGTAATATTTATTATGAATTGATATCTATCACTATTTACTAATATTCATTTAATTTATAAGACTATGCTAATCATATTTATTAAATAGTTATACCATAGGTATTTCTATGTTGGAATAGAGCTTTGAGTTTTATAATATAATTATCAATAATTGTTAGTGGGAAAGTAAAGATTTAACAACCATGGTACATTTTAGTATATTTTTAGTAATATACAAAAATCAAAGGTTGAGATTCATCTCCAAAATAATTATATTCTTTTAATTAAAATGATTAATTAAAAAAATGTCACATGAATAAGTGTCATATGAAATGAATTGTGATTTCTTGGGCATGTGGTATTCATCAACCATGGTTTTGTAAGAAATTTTATTGCAAATTAAAAATATCCATGCTAAAAAATAAATCTCTATAAATAAAAATCTAGCTAAAAATCTTATTTCATAATTTTTTATATTTTTAAAACATATAGGTAAAATTTATATGTTAATTTTTTTTATAATTAATAATAATAACAATTTTTTATATAAATTTATAGTTTATTTAGTTTTATGAAAATTTTAATTTTAATAATGTATTATAAGATAAGTGCTAAAGCGCTTTTATTTATATCCTGATCACGAGAATGATAGCATCTGCCTTAATCTTACATTTGTCATAAATTTGTGGACGTTAGGAAGTATTATTATTATTCATTATAAAATAAATGTATTAAAAGCGTGGGTGATGGAGAATCGTATCATTATGGTATATGGATGGTTTGCCTTTTATATTTCAAAAATAAAATAAATTTTGATTAAAATAATAAATTTTGTTTAAAATTCTTAGTTCAATAGAAAATTGCACTTTCATGATGACAGTCTTTTAAATAAAATATTATGTCGGTAAACGTACTTGGCAGATTTAAAACGTGGTATGTTTGCCAAAGAAATTCATTTATTACAGATCATTAATGACTCCCGATTACTTTCGTCAAACATTAATTATCAGAAGGTTGCCGTCTTACTTGAACACATTATCCGCCGGCGCCTTCCATGTATTCGGTGAGAAATTGCGTCATCATCGCAGTCGCCTGCCAGCTTCTTATATTTTTTGCTGAACCCGGGCAAGCGAGAAATGCTGAATTGAATTGTTCCACCCGCCACCGTGCTTCTTGTTCAATTTACATGTGTCCCTATATCGCAGTCAAATTTGCCATCGCCATACAGCCTCACCCACTTACGCTCCAAGCTGGCATGCCTTTAAATACTATGCCGCCACTATATTCATTCATCTATCCGTTATCCAATTCTCCCCAACAGAAGTGTTTGTCAGATTACGCAAAAGATTGTTTGCTTCTTTGTTTCTGTGTTTACACGGAGTGGAAACACGCAATTTGCGAGTCACTCGATCACCGAATCATCTGTTACTTCATCTTTAATTGACTCCTGCATCATTCCAAATGGACTATCGATCAATTGATAATCGCTGTCTGCTTAATTTAGTTAATATTGCAATGTTAATGGTAGCAGTGTCATCTGCTCTTGTGATAGTAACGAATGCGAATGGGTTAAGGGTGGGTTACTACCGCGATAGGTGCCCAGAGGCGGAGGCAATTGTAGGTGCAGCTGTGGCCAAAGCCGTGACAGCAAATCCTGGCGTTGCACCTGCTCTCATCAGGATGCATTTCCACGACTGCTTTGTGAGAGTAAGTATACATTCTCATAATTACATATCATATATGTAGTGGTATATATCAATTTAATGCGATAATCTACTCATTGATGGTTGCAGGGTTGCGATGGATCAATACTGATCGATTCTACAGCAGGAAATCAAGCAGAGAAGGACTCACCCGCAAACAATCCGAGCCTCCATGGGTTCGAAATAATTGATGAAGCAAAGTCCATTTTGGAGGACAAATGCCCGAACGTGGTCTCATGCGCTGACATCCTTGCCTTTGCTGCAAGAGATAGCGCCCACCAAGTAATTAACCTACCCATACCCTCCATTTCTCGCTCTGTGATATTGTAACTATATCTTTATATTCATATTTTCGTATATTGGCTGGCGCAGGCTGGCGGATTAATTTGGGAAGTGCCAGCGGGACGAAGAGACGGAAGGATTTCTCGAGCATCAGACATCCCAGGGAATCTGCCTGCTCCACAATTCACTGTGAACCAAATCACACAAAATTTCGCTGCAAAATATTTGTCAGTGGAAGACATGGTCACTCTCTCAGGTAGCTACTGCTACTGATTAACAATAATCATAAGCTTCCAAATATATAGTTGGTTGAACTGAACGGATGACATTCCATCGTTAATCGTCCTTTAACATAATCTAATATCTTTTCAGGGGCGCACTCTATCGGGGTTTCTCATTGCTCTTCATTCAGCGCAAACAGGCTTTACAATTTTAGCGGAACAGGTCAGCAGGATCCCAGTATGGATCCTCGATTCGCTTTGTCACTGAAAGCCAAATGCCCAATCCCTACTTCTAATTCACACTCTGATCCAACCGTGTATTTGGATTCATTGACACCCAGGCGATTAGATGAGAAATATTACTTGGATCTTCAAGTAAAACGTGGAGTGTTGACCTCTGATCAGACGTTGATGTCGACTCCATCGACAGCCAGAATGGTGAAGATCAACTCCAAATACCCGTCCATTTGGAGGAAGAAATTTGGAAGGGCAATGGTGAAGATGGGTGAAATAGATGTGTTGACAGGGTCGCAGGGGGAGATCAGGAAAAACTGCCGGATTGTCAACTAATCAAACGCAAACGGAAGCTAAGAAACTGTGAAACTGGACATGCCAGACCCGAAATTATGTTTACATTTTTATTCCTAGTAGGGTGCAATTTCACCCGAGTGCATTGCTAATATTGTTGGTTTTATAAAATATTTTTTCATTGGTTGAGTATTCCATTTGATTTGGGATCTGTATTAGGATAAGACAGGCACCGCCGACAAATTATTGTTGAGGTGAAATGTGGGATATCATATTGAAATGAAATAAAACATTGGAATATTCTTGTTTGAACTTTGTAACAGACTCTCTAAGGTTCTCATGAAGCTCACAATATACAAAAACTCCTGTAAAAACAATGAAATGTGGTTATAAAAATGACTTACTCTACATCGTACGGATTATGAAATAAACATTTTATGCCCGAATTGATTAACAATATTTGTGTTTCTAATTTTTCTTTGATTTTTCCGTTTCATTTCTTTGATGATTAAATCTTTGTAGTTTTTTATGTTTCCAACCAACATCAAGAATGGTGCTATTAATTAAACCTCATCCCCGATTATGGGTGTGAAAGTCCCTAGGTTATATCACGGGTTAGTGTATTGATAATAGAGAAGAGACTCAAGGATAGCAAGCTATATATACATTCTATATATACATTTGATGAGAACATCAAGGATATTTTACAACTACAGATTCAAACATCAGGGCTTGATATGAAGAAAAAGCTAAATAATATTTCCATTCAAACTCGTGGATGTTTTAGACACACAAATACCCTCTATCTTGCAGTTCTCCATGCTCCTAGAAAAGAATCCAAATCTAGTGTGGTTGTTCTAAAAGATACCCAAAATCAAAAGTTAGAACATCAGATTATTAAATGGGTGGACCTAAGTTTCCGAGAACATTGGGTTGTTGATAACCCAAAACCTCCAATAATGCAAAAGATTACTTTTGCTGATATACAAGGACCATCATCTACTGTAGTATCCTTCCCTAGAAGGTCTACAATAAATCGCAGAAGAATCGATTTAGCTTGCAAAGCATCATCCATGTATATTGATCCAAAAGTAGTAGATACTTCCAGTGCTTTTACACCATCTGAAATTGCCCTCATATAGATCTATTTGAATATGCTCACATTGTAAATTTTTCATCCCTGCAAGTCATTTGCCCAAGTTGCAATCAAAAGATAAATCTCAGTAGCCTTGCTAATTCTGTCATACATCAAAACCACCATCCAAGGATAGGAATATCTCCTCCTACAACGTCTGTCACTTCGTGTCCAAATCCTAAGTGTTTTGAAATATCTTCCCTCATGATACTGATCATGTATTAATGATTCATGGGCTTCCATCTTTGGAAAATGAAGACCCGCGCCTCAAAGAAATGTTTAGCAAAGTCCTGCTAGTATGCCTCGCTATGGTATAGGATATTTGGAACAACTTGATGAGATAATCCCTCAATCCAGATTTGATAACTTTGTGCCTTCTGATTATAAGAAGCCATCAAAACGAGAAATGCACAAGTTGATCATCAATGGTTGAAAAATATGCTTAATTGGGATTTATACACTCATCTTAAGGCTGAAAGTTGACCTTACCACTCCATACCCAGAAGAAATTAGATTATCTCATGAATGTAAAACATACATGCAAAAGAACAACATCTAGTTGTCTTTTTATGAATGTAAGAGGAAGCAAGAAAATACAGGTGTACAAAAGGCAGATGTTGAATCATCCTCAACAAAACATTCTTGGACTGCCATCAATGGTAGTAAAATTGAAACTCCTACCACCTTCCCTCCTTACAAAAACATTGTATTAGGAGAAGCACATAGCAATGCTAAATCCACTCTGTTAGTCATAAAAGATGACAGTGCCGTTGGCATTTATGGTAAGATAAAAAAATCCATTGAACAGATAAAATAGACAAATACAAAAGTTAAAGGGATAGAAATGAATTGTGCAAAGTCTATTGAAGTTAAAAAAGATTTTGACAGTATACAATTCTCTGTAAATAGTATTAACATAACTCTGAATGATGTGAACTATTCCACTACTGTATTGAAAGGTTTTGTTAAAAAATCCTTAACAAGGATAGAAGATGTTGAAAGGAAATTAGATATGGAAAAACAATCTACTCAGGATCTATTGAAGAACTGTATGAAAATTTTGATAAACTTCATATAGCCCCCAAAGACAAAACGATTCTTGTTCGTTCTCTATTCAAGAGATATGTAAATATTCAACATCCTATTGAGCATGTTGATAGATTTCCTTCTCTCTTCCCTAAAGAAATGGCCGAAGAAAAATCTGAGCCAATGACTATCTCCTCACTGTTTAAAGAAGTAAAGCAACGTGAAAGCTCACAACCACATCTGTTCCCTATCTATGAGCCTCTCCAAAGTCAATATACCAGGTATCCAACACCTAATCTTAGTGGAAAAGGAAAACTTCTAGAAACACATAACTTCCATCCTGAATCACATAGAGAATGGAATATTAACAATCTGAGTGTTGCTCAGATTCAACAAATGATAGATCTTATGTTTACAAAATACAAGCTCATGTGCCTAAAGGGAAAAAATGAAATAGAAGCTTGTAGATCTATTGTTCAGTGCTTTACTAGGACTTTGTTGAGATGGTGGGAAATAGAGTCATCACCAGCAATAATGGAAAAAATGTAAAATGAGATCTTGCAAGATGAAGTGGGAGAAATCATTCATAATTCTGATGGAGATCCACAAAGCAATATGATTGGGGCACTAATTCATTTTAGAACATTGGTATGGAGGAGAGCTTGAACTTGCCAATAAGCATGAGATAATTCTCATGAATATTAAATGTAATAAAATGTAATAAAATGTGTCATTATGAAGATTTTAATAGAGACTGGATTCAGAGAATATGAGGTTAAAGATAGCAAAAATCTCTTGTGGAAATAAATCTACTTAGCAGCATTGCCTTCAAAATTTGTAGATTATATAAGACAACAAGATTCTTTTCAGTTGCCTGTTGAATCCTTTACTTGGAGAGAAATATACAACATCATAACAAAAGTTCTAATAAATTTATGCACTAGTATGAAAGTTAATAAATCTGTGCAAAAGATGTGAAGATTACCAGATAAAAAATCCATTTGTAACAAGTATGGTCTTGCTATAGATGACTCCATAGTAAAAAGAAGAAAAGCTAAAAAAAGGCAAAGAAAGAAAAAAGACAAGAATACAAAAAATATCCACAGAGGAAAAGAAAAGGGACCAAGAAAGGATATTATAGATATGTGCCAAAAACACATTACTATGAACCCAAGGATATTCATCCGCAGACACAGAAGAAAGATTAGTGGAATAAATTGATTTGTTGGCTCTGTGGCCAACCTAGACATACCTCCAATCGCTGTCCTCTATCAGAAGAATCTAAGAGAAACAGAGGAAAGAAATCCTTTGAAGCTACAAATAAGAAAAGGATAGTAAAAACAAAAGGCATGCTGCCAACCTTGTGTTATAAATGTGGTTCTAAGAATCACAAATTTGAAAATTGTCCAAACATCTCATTTAGAGAACATATACAACAATGAAAAATCTATTCAACATTTGAATCCTCTGAAAGTTCTTCTTCAGAATGCTCTGATGAAGAATTAAACATGCACATGAATGAATGTGACTCCACTGATTTAGACAAGTCCCAGTGTGAATCAAGCACTGAATCAAAAATCTCATCTGATGAAGACCATGTTTCTCAGCCAAAGGAGAGAGTTCTCATGGCACAAACCATGGATGATGTAGAAACAAAGCTACTTTCCCAGATTAGAACAATGGGATAATGAGAGATGAAGGAAAAGTTACTAAAAACTTTTCTAAGAACAATGCACAAAAATCAAGGGAGCAGTAACAAGACTGCCTTTAAAACTGAACCAAAGGAATTATTCATCAATGCCTCATTTGAAAGAAATACAAGATCTTTCCAAAGAATCCAAAAGAAATCTAAGACCATAGCCCTCACATTAGGAGAAGTCAGCCAAGAGATTCATCATCTCAAAATGGAGATTATATCTCTAAAAGCACATGCCTCCGAGTTAGAAAAAGGGAAGAAAACTATGGATGCATATGATGAATACTACACTAACCCAAATATTGAAATATTTGAAGGAAAAAAGGATGATACTATAGGATTCACCAACATGAGAGTAATGGCTATCTAGTATCAACAACATCATGTTATTCTAGATATTTGTATAAATGGTGAAATGTTTTCCCTAAGAACACTTATTGACTCTGGGGTAGATGTCAATATTCTAAACTCAAAACTAGTACCTACAAAGTACTGGGTAAAATCCTTTAGACAAGTGATTGGGTTAGGAAACAAAGATCTACTATATGAGGTTCCTTAGGCCTCTATTTTCTTTAAAGATAATTGCATCAAATTAAAATTTGTTGTTGCAGACATTCTTGTTGATTGTATTTTGGGGAATGTGTTTTTAGCAGTTGTAGAGCCACATGGATCAGCCAGATTGAAAAATGGCAAGATTGGTTATTTTATATCTATACCAAGCTCAGATCGAAAATTACAAACAATCAAGCTACCCTTTGTCTCTACTCCCAGAGTTTCTACTATGGTACAAGCAATGTAGCAGATCGAAAAATAAAAAAATAAAATTGAAGAGCTTAAGGAGCTAAAGACCACCATAAAGATAGGAGACTATATTTAGACTCCTATAATTAAAAAAAGGATCTCAACTCTGAGATCATAGATAGAAAAAGAATGATGTACTGAAGAACCAAATGTGTTTTGGCAAAGAAAACAAAATTGTGTACAAAGATAAGTATGAAGCGAAACCCTGCAAGAGCAAAGCAATCCCTATGAACAAAGAATATAGAGATCTATGTCAAAAAGAGATAGAAAGCCTCCTTGACAGAAGATTTATTAGAGAATCCAGCAGTCCTTGGAACTGCTATGGTTTTTATATTAATAAACATTCATAACAGTTAAGAGGTATCCCAAGACTATTCATAAACTATAAACCTCTGAATATTGTCCACTTAGATGATACTTACCCCATTCCTCACAAATGAAATCTTTTAGCAAGAATAGTAGGGGCTAAAGTATTTTCTAAATTTGATATTTTGGCAGGTGGCAATTAATGAAGATGATAAGTTTAAGATTGCTTTCAGTGTCCCAGCAAGACACTATGAATGGAGCGTTATGCTTTTCAGACTAAAGCATGCCCCCTCCAAATTTCAGATAATATTTTCAAGCCGTATTTTGATTGGTTACTAGTATACATTGATGATATACTTATATTTTCTAAAAACGTCCATCATCACTTTAAACATATCGAGAAATTTGTACAATTTGTCAAAACCAATGGATTGATTCTTAGCAAGAAAAATATTGAATTATTTCTGACAAGTATCAAGTTTCTTGGCCATACAGTTAAAGATGAGTAGATCAATCTACAAAAACATGCTCTGGAATTTGCTGATAAATTTCCAGATATTATCACTCACAAAACTTTATTATAGAGATTCTTGGGATGTTTAAACTATGTAAGCAACTTTTACAAAGATTGCACCAAATATAGACCATTACTCAACAGAAGACTGCAAAAACATCCAGGATCTTGGTCTCAGTCCCACACAAAAGTTGTCAAAAGAATTAAAATGAAGGTAAAAACTCTTCCTATTCTTCATATCGCTGATGAATATTCTTTCAAAATTGTTGAAATAGATGCCAATAATGAAGGGTGGGGAGGAATTTTGAAGCAAAAGAAAGAAGGAGAGGAACAAATAGTTCAGTTTATCTCAGGGAATTGGAGCCCACCTAAGAAAAACTATTCTACTATAGAAAAGGAGGTCAAAGCAACATGGAACTGCATTGATAAATTTGATATCCACCTGATACACAAAATTTTCTCTTAAGAATAGATGCCTCTGCACTAAATAAAGTCCTTAGTAAAGATATAAAGAAAGCGGGAGAAGTTAAGTTTGCAAGGTGGCAGGCTCTATTTGCAAATTTTGACTTTAAAGTCGAACACATTAAAGGTGAAAAGAATTGTCTTCTTCACATCCTAAGCAGAGAATATTTAAATCAGAAAGATACTGTCGTGGTGATAGTAACAAAATGTGACCCTTCCCAACATACAAAGACTCTGAGAAGTATTTCTAAAATGAAGAACTAGGAAGAATATTATTCCAAATGGAAACCAACATGGCAGCTAAGAAACATAAAAGTGATTGACGCAAATTTGCAACATCATTCAGATATTCACCACTTAGTACTTGAAAGGAAAGTCTACCCCAAAGGTAGAAAATGGATACATGACATGGTGTATCAAAGGAGTATGATGGCCGCACATTTGGCTGAAGAATCCTTAAGCCAAAATTTTAGAGATATCACTATGATCTAGATAGAAGGAAGAAACCAGAGGATAATCTTGAACAAATATCTTGCCATAAATCAGACCAGATGGCCAGGATGGTACGGCATGCGAGAAATGTGGTCACAAGGTAATCCAAGCATTATCTTCCCAGATACGATTTACAACTTTTCAGACTACAAAAAGTTGCGGTGGGACATCATGAATGTAGATGGAAAAAACGAAACTCACTACAAAAGAGTAAAATTTGGGGCCACAGGGACCACACAAAGACAAGGACAATGTGAATGGCTTCAACAATGGTGGAATAATTTCGGCCTCAACAAGATTGCTATGGATCCTCTTTTCTTCCAGCGTGACTTTCAATATGAATGTGACACTTGTGGATTTTTAGTTGAATGTTGATCGATGTTTTTATGATTTTGATTAGGATTTGGTGTTAAACTTATTGAGTTTGAAAACTAATGAAATTTTACAATGTATATATCTATTACAAGTATAAATGTGTTTTAATAGATGTGTAGTTTAATTAGTGAATGTTTTTATTATTTTGATTAGGATTTGTTGTTTGATTTGTGTGACATTGTGATTTTTTTAATTTAGTATTTTTAAATGTATGTTTTTATTTATGCATGGTAGATGTATGGTGGTTTTATTTAATGAATTTCTAACATAGTAAGTGTATTGGTGGAATATTAAACAATATTCTTAATTTGACTATATATTGGAAAATACTTCTAAAAATCACTTTATTTAACCACTACCAATATGAACCCAATACACCTTCCCAATTTAAAAAGCCTCTACTAGGTATCCATTTTTTAATTAACACTTTTTTATACCCATTTATATCTATATCCCTTTAATTTCATTAAAAATGGTAAGCAGATTCTACACCTAGAAAGAATAACCTAAATACTAGGTAGTTGAAAACTTGAAAGTTTCAACAAAAAATAGGCAGATATAAGTTAGATGATTTTCAAATACATACTGTAGAAAATTTGAATGGAAAACACATATAGTTTAACTCTCAATCGCATTTATCTTCTATTGAATAATGAAAAAGATACACTACAACATTTCAAAACAAAACCTTGATATCCAACACAATGGCACACCTTTCATCTCGCTTATAGAATAGGAAGAGGAGAGAATGTAGAATGAATATGGACACATCTAAAATCCTATATGTTTGGAATTTGTCAAATCATAGTCCTAATCTGATCACCTAGTGCACCATAGTTGCAGGGTAAGAGTGCCAAGTAAGTGTGCCTCCATCCAAAGATGAATTAGAGCATTCAAGCATGTAACCCTTCCTTGAGATTTTTGTCCTCTATCTAAGATGGAAATTTCTCATGCATAATTAATTTAATTGACTAAGAACGTGCACCCTCTTAGTAAGAATATATCATGCATGCTAAAAATAACAAAATAAAAGCTTTATTAATAGAAAAACTCTATCCAAAACTAAAATTGCTAAATTTGAAACAACATCTAAACTGGAATTAACTGAAGGTGTGACATGTGTTCACTTAGCATGCATGCACCCTCTTCAAAACAATAGTTTATTTCACTATCTCTTATGGCATGCATGTGTCGTCTACCAAGGATTGCGTGATGGCCGTCAGATCTGGCAAGGCAGATCAACGGTGAAGGTTTGACAGAGTTGGTTGGTGAGCGGGTGAGTGATAGCCATCGAATTTGACAAGGTAGATCAATGGTTGGGATTTAAAGTGCACAAATTCAAATGCTAAAAGTGAATTTGGGTAGCGATTGGTTAGTTTTTCTGTGTGAGGCGATCTACGGTTAAAAACCGTTTGGACGTGGATTAATAACTTCTGCTTAGCTTTTCATGCTGAAGGAGAATGAAAGGGGTTTGAGGGAGATCAAATGATGGGAAGAGAGTGAAGGAGCATATGACCATTAAAGGAACAAGTGATATGAAAAGAGCTTAGTGACTGTGTTACACAACAAAATCCTCGTGAAAACCAAAACCCTGTGTTTTTGTGGTTGCTGCAAGGTTTCTTCCTCATGTCATGGTCGTAGAGGGAGGAGGTGAGGCCAAGACACCTGTGAGCAACCTTATGGATCTTTCCTTTGCTAACATGATAACTGAATGAAAGCATAAATGAAGCAAACTGACACACAACTAATCTGTTCTACCCTACTATAATGGAAATGCAACTACTTCAACAAATAAACAGAAAAGCAGGAAACTACTTAAGTAAATGAACAGAACCATAAATCTGTGCGATCATGCTGTAATGGGAATGAACTTACTGAAGAAAATGAACAATCAAACTATGCATATATGTTGTGGCTGTAATGGAAATTAACTACTTCAACAAATGAACAGAAAGTTATGCTACTTAAGGATACAATAAAGAGGAGATTTGGCTGCTAGGGTCAGGCCCTAACCCAAGACCTTCAGCCCTCTGAGTTAACTCAATGCTGGCTTAGAACAAAAATCATCTTCATTATAAAAACAATGGAATACATCAAGAACTATTACAGGTCTAGGTTTATAGCCAAAAGTTTGAATTCTTGCTAACTCTTGGTAATTGACTACTGGTGACTAAAAAAACTGAGGTCCTAAGCCTCTTTATTTATACATATGAAGTCTCCAACGACTTCCCACAAAATTAGGGAGGTACAACTCCCAAATTGATAAACTTGTGCTTTCACTTTCACTAGCTTGACTGCCTTCTAGTTGGGAGGCTTGGCTCCCAACTCGAGATAAACTCATATTTTTACTAGCTTGGCTATCTTCTAGTACACCTGATTTGGCTATTTGCATCTTCACTTGGTTGGCTGCCTTCTAGTACTCTTGATCTGGCTATGTGTATTTTCAGCTGATGGAGGGATATTCGAATGGAGGGGTAGCAAATGAGGAGGATTTACCTCCTGTAATTCCTCTCCCTTGTCCCATCCGAGTTTTTTCCAAAGTATTTTACCATAGTTCCTTGCTTTTACCTTTTATCCCCACATTAGATGCACATCAGACCGCAAGGAAAAATATCCAACTCTAACTCATCTCATAAGCAAAATATAATCAAAAGTATGCAATAAGTTGTGAGAATAGTTGGTTTAACTAAGCTAGGAGGTGAATTAAGGTAAATTAAGTCCCATATAATTACTCAATGATGAGGTTCATCATATTTCCTTGCCACTTCTTAGATATACATGGTGTTGTGGGTTTTCGATTTGATTGTTTTTTGGTTGGTGCTCATAATTCCTTATGGTTGTGGGTTGGAACAAACATTCTAGAATTCATGGAACAACTCGGGTTGAGTTACTAGTCCTAGAACCTAGGTTGGACAAACACTATGGAGCCCTCGGTGGGTTGATTTAATAGTCCTAGAGTCGGGTTGGACAAATTCTCTGGAGCCCTAGAAGGTTGTGGGTTCATTTAGTAGTTCCTGAAGCCCTAGACAACTTGGGTAGAGACCGATCTGGTTAGTGTTAGTGATGCCTGACCATGAGGTGGAATCATTGGTTGAGGGTTGATGTGGTTTTGCCTCTGGAATCCCTGGTTTGGTTTTCTTTGGTTTATTCCATGATATCTCACATTCATGCTTGGAATGTGGTGCAGGGGTGATTGGAAGAAAGAGAGATTTGGTTCATCCCAATATATGGTCGGATGGTACGTGGAAGTCCCTGACTTGGTTGGCTTTTTCATATGATAATAAGAGCTCTTTTACTATTATATTCTATGAGTACTTTTACTTCTTATTAAGTGGATTTTATGGTTGTTCTATCATGGTTATTATTTTGGTTAATATTGGTTATAAGCATCGTTCCATAATAGGTTTTAGCTATGGCTCTTGATATTTTTTTTTTAGTTGATGAATGGTTAATGAATGCATGAGCTAAAAAATGTTATTGAAACTATTATGAGAGGGAATTAGACCTTCTTGGTGATTCTTAGATAATTTTTTGAACCTTATGTTGGGATATGCATTCACAACTTATAGATTACATGTTCACCATATGTTTGACGAAATGATTGTCATGGTTAGGCTTGGTTAGGTCAAGTATTTGATCAAGTTTTAGTTGAATGACTTTGTGTTGATGTTGTTTATCAGTCTGAAAAGTCTCACTGAGTTTTGGGCAGTAGTTTGGAGGCTAGCTTGAAATGGTGGCTCAAAATATGAGACTGCACCCTCTGAACTAGAGAAATTGGACTACAACCGCATGGATGTAGTGTTGTGCATGCGATTGAAGGCTTCCAACCACATGGAGGCCCTATTGTGGGTGTAGTTGTGGGGAGAGGGAAAATAAATAAAGGTCTAGCTCAGGGTTTGGCCACCTGGGGTGGTTGTTCAGCATCTGAGGGACCTATAGCCTATATGGGATGTTGTGAGTTGTCAGTTTGTTGTCAGTAGTTGGCCCCACTTCTTTATTTGGATCTACGAGATTGGGTAAGGTCATAGTAGATCTTCCTCTCATGTTTACCCCAACAAACCGATGAAATGGGGTAAATGTGGGAGAGGTGGTTACATATTGGTATAATAGTAGGTTATTTTCTCTTTTGGTGATATTTGATACCAAAAATTGGTATCATAGCTCCCAGTTTCAACACTTGGACTCAATGGGAAGAATATGTTTTTCATGCATGCATGTTATGATCTGGATCTTGGGAGGAGGTCCCCAAGATCTAAAAGATTGAAATGGATCTTGGGAGGAGAGACACCCAAGATCTGAAAAATGCAATGGATCTTGGGGGAAAGACCCCTAAGATCTGAAAATTTTGAAATTACCAGAAGAAAAATATGAGAATGCCCAATAAACAAAACCACAAAGAAACTTTTTTTATTAAAACCCAAGTGGAAATAAACCAGCTAGAGCAATGGTAGCTTATCTCTAAGAAGAGATGTGGCGGCTACATGCCTTTGAACTATAAAGGCTACATTGTGGCGGAAAATCTGTCCTTTTACAAAATGTGACTTGTTACTTATAGTATTTTTCTAGTTACAATACCATGGGTCAATTCCATGGGTGAATGAATACCATGGGTGGCTTTTACAATACCACGGGCAGATGCCATTTACAATACCATGGGTCAATTCCATGGGTGAATGAATACCATGGGTGGATGAGTACCATGGGTTGATGCCATTTTCCATTCGGATAACCTTTGTGGCGCCTCCGTAGTGCGCCTTCTATGGCGCCTCTGTGGCGTCTCCGCACTGCGCCTTCTGTGGCGCCTCCGCATTGCGCCTTCTATGGCGCCTCTGTGGCGCCTCCGCACTGCGCCTTCTGTGGCGCCTCTGCACTGCGCCTTATGTGGCGCCTCTATGGCGTCTCCGCACTGCGCCTTCTATGGCGCCTCTGCACTGCGCCTTCTGTGGCGTCTCCGCACGGCACCTTCTGTGGCGCCTCCGCACTTCCGCAGCTGCAGCGCTCGAGAGGTCACCCTTCACAGATTCGCTTTCAACTTCCCTTCCATAGATCAAAATTTTAAAACAATAACCCAATATTTCAGATCTTAAGATATTCGATTTGCAAGAATGAATTAGCCAAGTGATCTCCTTTTCTTTATATAGGCAAGCTTCTTCCTAAAATCATGGATCAATACCATAGATAACCAATACAAGGGGCCATTTTCCATTCGGATCAAAAGGTGAAGAAAAGAAGAAATGGGCCAAAGTAGCATGGGATAGGGTATGCAAACCTAAATCCCATGATGGCTTTGGTCTTCATGACCCTGGAATTCTTAATAGAGTTTTAGGAGCCAAAATCTGGTGGAGATGGATAAAGGAAATTCAAGCCCCCTGGACAAAACTATGGAAGAAAAAGTATGCAAGAGATTGGAAGGAAAAGAACCTCATAAGAGTGACAGGACAGGTAAAAGGTTCATCTATTTGGAATAGGGCATGGGAGAATAGGGCCCTAGTCCAAAATCATAGTTTCTGGGAGATCAGAAATGGAAATCTAGCCTAGTTCTAGGAGGATAATTGGTAGCAGGAGGACAATCTCCACAGTGAAGAATTAGTAGACATTCAAACAGATACGATCAAAAAAGGATTAAGTAGGGTAAGTCACTATTGGGATCAATCAAGGAATAATGGGAAATGGAGAATATGGAAACTTCCATGTTATAGTGAAATGGGCATGATGCATACTCAAGCTATAGCCCTTAACGACCTTTTGGAAAAGAGGAAAATCTTAACCTCAACATTGGAAGATCAATTAAGATGGGGTAAGAACAAGGTAGGTCTCTTCACCCTTAAGGAGGCCAAAAGGATAGAAACAAGGCTTATCTTTCTAAACACTGATAAGGAGTGGAAAGAACGCTGGGATAATCCTAATTGGATTAAAGTCAAACTGTTCAAGTGTCTGGTTCAACAGGGCAAGATTCTGACATGGGATAACCTAAGAAAAAGAGGATTTGTTGGCCCCTCAAGATGTCACCTATGTGGAAAATAAGAAGAAACCACTGATCATCTACTAAATAGATGCTCATTCACTACAATACTTTGTTGGAGATGTCTTTGAGTAGACATACATACATGTAAATGACATCATTGCTACATTGAAAAATTGGTGGAAATTTTTTCGGATAATTAGATAATAACCTCCGCCTAGGATATTTGGAAGGAGCACAACAACAAGATTTTCAAGGATAAGGCAAGCCCGGTGAGAAGCATCCTAAAGTTGATCCTTAAGCAACTTAAAGAGACTGTTCATATCCTGGGAAGTGTGGATACCAGAAAACCCATAGGACAAAGAGATGTCAGAATCCTGGAAAAGTTAGAGCTCAAGGTTCATCTCCCTAAGTTTTCCAAGTAGATCAACAAGAATAACTCAATAGAAAAGGCTTTTTAGCAACCCCCTTCTCATTGTTTTTTAAAATTTAACATTGATGGGGACTTGAAAGGAAATTTGGGAGAAGCAGGTTATGGAGGGGTCATTAGGGATGAGGAAGGAAACATACAGGTCATCTTCCACAGTTATCTAGGAAAGGCAACCAATAATATGGTTGAGCTCATGGCAATGGAATTGTGCTTGGAAATACTGCTCAAGTACAACATTCACAATCTCATCATTGAGGCTGACTCATAATTATTCATTAATTCGATGAAGAGGATAAACATTGGCGCTAATCTTGAGAAAATATCAAGACACTAGCGGCTTCTGCAAATCTAACAAAGAATCCAATCACACCTAAGAGTGCTAAGAACTCTTAGGTTGGTACATGTATGCAAGGAAGCCAACAAAGTTGCAGACTAGTTTTCCAATGAGGGGGTTTGAAACAAGCGTATCGACTTGTGCTGCTAGTGGGAGTAGGTAATGGATGACAAGATGAAGGAGGAATGCTCATCTCGGGCCCTCAGTGATAGACAACATTATTAGAATTTTACTTCATGAAAACGATGGATAAGTTCACCTCAGGCAGTTTATCAGAGGAAAGGCATCGTTGGTTCTCTAAGGGTGCTTCTAGAAACAAAGGTAGAAATCGAGACAGAAGATATCTACGCACAGGAGAAGGGATTTCATGTGAAATGAATGACATGGAGTGCCAACTCCATAAATAAGGCATTCCATGCAAGAGGGCACCCTTCCGGCTATGTCTTCCTCGTGCAATGTGGAGGAGGTCATAGGAAGAAATCACCGAGGTCAAAAATTGCTCGAGATTTACCACTTGCTTCAGGTGCCTTCTGGCCTTGGAGAGGTTTCCTTGGATGACAAGCATTGTCATTCAGCTAGTGATGCATGGAGGGGGATGAACAGTGATTACCGCCTTCATCACTGGGTAATCCGCGAGTGGATGTGCGGTCCAATTTGTACTGTGGCCATCAGATCCGGAGGAGGAAGATCAACGGCCACCTTCTGGCGTGCAAGTTGGTGGGCCCGAAAGGATAAAACCACTAATGGTTTACCACCTTCATCAAGCGCCATCCAAACCAAAGATAGTGTTTATGAAAAGCTAATGATCCACTCAGGAAGCAACTCGTGGGGGAGGACCGGAAAAGCAAGCCACCTTCATCGCACGGTAATCAGCGGGCTTTTAAGCGCATGTTATGAACACCAGCCATTGGATCAAAAGGAAATGATCAACAGTTAACGTTGATCGTGCAGGTTAAGTGATTTTCTGTTGGCTCCGCCTCCACGTGGGTTGATTTTTGACAACCGGATTGTTAGGAAATAGATCATCACTGAGTTTGGGGAGCACTCTTTGAATCCACTTGCCCGCTTTCTGTTCTAGGGCAGTGTTGTCATTGTTTATGTTTGATTTTTGAAGGGTTGTATGGGTACTTTGGGTAATTTCTCTCTCCCTTTGTGGGAGTCTGTGCCTCTGTGCATTTGTTGTAACCTGTGTAATCATTTTTTTACCTAAGATAATAGAAGGACCGTCTCTTGCTTTAGCTAAAAAAGAATCTAGGCTAGTTTAATCCCCCCTTAAATAGATTGTATTATAGATGAATTCCATGAATCAATACCATGAGTCATTTTTATTTTTTTATTATTTAATTTTTGTAGGGACTTTTTTTTGTTATTTAAAATTTATTTTCACCAAGTTACAATGTTTACATTACATTAAATTACACATCTCTACAATATTTTAATTTTATTTTGACCTAGTCAAAATGTTAACATTATATTACTTTATGTTTATAGACATTAGATCTCGGTTCAATGAAGAAATTACATTTATGCCTGATACTAAAAAGTGGTTTTTTTTTTTTTTATTACTTTATCTCATTATATAAAGTTTGATGTAAAATAAAAGTGAAAAATCAAGTATCTAAAAATGGCTAACATTGATTTTTAAAGTAACATTACACACAACATCTCTTGCATAAACATATATTAGCCGGCACGTATTTTAATTTTATTTTTTTTAATGTAACGTTACGTGACAACATCTCCCTCATGTAATGGGATCCCCTCATGTACTGGGTTGTAGAGCGACTCTCAGCGCAATTAATTAATATAAATATTATTATTTTAATCATTTATAGTAATTATTATTAATTAATTAACTCAATATTTATATTTAACCCAAGGACTAATATTAAAAATCCTATAAATAACATTATACCCCATGCATATGAACCCTCAAATTAATAACCCATGGGATTGATATTATAAACCCAAGGGATTTATACTAAAACCCCAAGAGATTATAAACCCGAGGAAATAATATTAAACCCAAGGGATCAATATTATAAACTCAAGGTATAAAAACCCTAAGATAAATATTATAAACCCTAAAACAATCATGGTTGACCATGATTGATTTTCATATGGAGACAATGTTTGTAACAATGTGACATTGGACCATGGTTGATTTTCATATTGAGAAAATATTTATTACAATGTGATGTTGGACCGAGGTTGACCATGATTATAAACCCAATGAATTTATATTAAACCCAAAGATTAATATTATAATCCATATTAATACTATATACCCAATGGATTGATATTATAAACCCAAGGGAATAATAAAACCAAGGGATTGATCTTATAAACCCAAGGGAATAATAAACCCATGGGATTAATATTAAAACACCAAGGGAATAATATTAAACCTAAGGGATAAATATTATAAACCCAAGGTATGTAAAGCCTAAGATAAATATTATAAACACTAAAATAAACATCATTGACAGTGGTTGACCATGGTTGATTTTCATATTAAGACAATCCATGTCACAATGTGATGTTCGACCATGGTTGACCATGCTTAACCATTGTTGATTTTCATATCAACAAAATATTTATGACAATGCGACGTTCGACCATGGTTGACAATGGATGATCATGCTTTATTTTATAAAACATGGTTGAACATGGTGGACTATGGTTGATGATGATTATCATAATGATACAATCTTTGTCAATGTGATGTAAATTATAAACCCAAGATATATAAATCCTAAGGTAAATATTATAAACTCTAAAATAAATATGGTTGAGCATCGTTGATTTCCATATTGAGAAAATATTTGTCACAATGCCATGTTGGACCATGGTTGACCATGCTTTATTTTCATATCAAGACAATCTGTCGCAATACGATGTTGGACTAGGGTTGACCATGGTTGATTTTCATATTGAGACAATCATTGTCACAATGCGACATTTGACCATGGTTGACCATGTTTGATATTATAAACCTAAGGTAATAATAAACCGAAGGGATTTATATTATAGACCCAAGGAATTAATATTAAAACCCCAAGGGATTATCAACCTAAGGGAATATATTAAAACCAAGAGACTAATATTATAAGCCGAAGGTATATAAACTCTAAGATAAATATTAAAAACACTAAAATAAACATGGATGACAATGGTTGACAATGGTTGATTTTCATATTGAGACAATCCTTATCACAATGCGACGTTGGCCTATGGTTGACCATGCTTAACCATGGTTATTTTCATACCAACACAATCTTTGTGACAATATGACGTTCACAATGTGACATTCATAATGAGACAATATTTGTTACAATGTGACATTCAATCATGATTGACCATGATTTAATTTATAAAACATGGTTGACCATGATTGATATTATAAACCCAAGGGATAAAAATTATGAACCCAAGGTATATAAACCCTGAGATAAATATTATAAAACTTAAAGTAATCATGGTTGACCATGATTGATTTTCATATCGAGACAACCTTTGCCACAATGAAAAGTTAGACCATGGTTGACTATGGTTGATTTTCATATTGAGACAATCATAGTCACAATGTGACATTCGATCACTATTGACCATGGTTGACCATGGTTGACCATGGTTGGCTATGGTTGACCATGATTGATATTATAAACCCAAGGGAATAATAAACCAAAGGAATTAATACTAAAACCCAAAGGGATTATGAACCCAAGGGAATAATATTAAACCCAAGGGACAAATATTATAAACCCAAAGTATATAAACTCCTAAGATGAATATTATAAACACTAAAATAAACATCGTTGACAATGGTTGACCATGATTGATTTTCATATTGAGACAATCCTTGTCACAATGCGACGTTGGACCATGGTTGACCATGAGTAATCATGTTTGATCTTCATATCAGCACAATATTTGTGACAATGCAACCTTTGACCATAGTTGACCATGATTAACCATGGATGACCATATTTGATTTTATAAAACATGGTTGACCATGGTTCACAAAGGTTTACCATGATTTACCATGGTTGACAATGATCATCATATTGAGATTTTTTTTTTCATAATGAGATGTAAATTATAAACCCAAGGTATTAAATAGTATAAACCCTAAAATAAACATGGTTGACCATGATTGATTTTAAGATTGAGACAATCTATCGCGATGTGACGTTGGACTATTGTTGATGATCATTGATTTTTATATTAAGACAATCATTGTCATAATGCGACATTCAATCATGGTTGAGTATGGTTAACCATGGTTGACCATGATTTATATTATAAACCTAAGGGAATAATAAACCCAAGAGATTGATATTATAAACCCAAGGGAGTAATAAAACTAAGGGATTAATATGAAAACCCCAAGGGAATAATAAACCCAAGGGATTGATATTATAAACCCAAGGGAGTAATAAAACTAAGGATTAATACTAAAACCCCAAGGGATTATGAACTCAAGGGAATATATATAAAACCAAGGGACTAATATTATAAGTTGAAGGTATATAAACCCCAAGATAAATATTATAAACACCAAGATAAACATGGTTGACAATGGTTGATTTTCATATTGAGACAATCCTTGTCACAATGCGACGTTGGACCATGCTTAACCATGCTTAACTATGATTTATTTTCATACCAACACAGTCTTCGTGTCAATGTGATGTTCAACCATGATTGACCATTATTGACCATGGTTTATCATATTAAGACAATATTTGTCATAATGTATTATGGAGCATGGTTGAGAAAATGATTGATTTTCAAATTAAAACAATCTTTGTCACAATGTGACTTTGGACCATTTAATGAAACATTGCTTTATTTAAGGTTTGGTTATGAGGAAACACTATTTTAGTCCAATAGATTACCTCCTACTAGTCAAACTCCACCAATTTATATTATATTTATTAACCATCCAAGTCAATAGTAACCCGTTGTGAATATATTGCCTTTTAGGAAGTTGCTTTATTTGGTTGTTGTAGACAGAAAAAAAAGAAAAGAGAAAGAATTTGATGGGATTGAGCAAGGGGAAGAATACCCACAAGAAATATATTGCCTTTTAGGAAGTTGCTTCATTTGGTTGTTGTAGACAAAAAAAAAAAAGAGAAAACATTTGATGGGATTGAGCAAGGGGAAGAATACCCACAAGAAAAGCAATAGTGGTGTGGCTTGTTTTTAAGTGCAACACGGAACAAAATGAAAATAAAAACAATACTTTGGTTGGAATTATACTTGTTCACCCCTGTGAGCATCACCTGATGCAATGAGTGCTAAGTGAACTATTCAAAAATCATGAGAAATTAGTCAGTTACGACTACCTCTCATGGAAATGGTCATACTTTGAATGACTTACTTAACGCAGTTGAATCCCCAAAATGATATCTAATATAATGCACTGCATAATCCCCCATACTTAAATTCAAAAAGAGTCAAGGGATCTCTACTTGAATGGTTCATGAGGCACAATACTTGCTAAGGTTTTGCAAATGGGGTAGCGAGCTAAGTGGGCTTGATTGTGGGGAAAAACTCCACAGTTAACCGCGCTTGAGCCAGAGGAGTTCTGGGATGGGTGACCTCCTATGAAGTCCTGGTTACCGGGTGCAAGCCCCGGAAGTGATGATTGATGCTATGTGATTCGTTCTCCACTTTTCACTAGTTTCAATCCCACTTCTGCACCCCTGTGAGCATCACCCGATGCAATGAGTGCTAAGTGAACTATTCAAAAATCATGAGAAATTAGTCAGTTACGACTACCTCTCATGGAAATGGTCATACGTTTGAATGACTTACTTAACACAGTTGAATCCCAAAATGATATCTAATATAATGCACTACGTAATCCCCCATACTTAAATACTATAGCAATGAAAGATATTAACCGCTTGATTGTTTGTATTGTAGTCATACTTTTTATTGTTATTTACTTGCGATATTTAACTTTTGTTTTTACACTGGTATGCATTTATATGTTTGAGAGTGAAATCTCAATTTATGATGTACCTTATCCCAAAATTAGGAGTTTACAATCCTAATGGATGCACTTTGGTTGGAATTATACTCTATTTAGCAATAAACGTCACCATATATGTTTAAAAGTCCAACAAACAAACAAAATAGGTTGCATAAAACTTTAAAAATTCCTTAAAAAGAGAGAAAAGATTGGCGAATGGTGGTGTTGGATGACAACAAGTGGACGACTTACGTCAGCATAGAGAACAAGTGGACAAGAATATATCATAATTCACAATAAACTATCAAATAGACAATGGTAGTTTGGTAATGATAAATAACGTTGTAGACATGCTTCATAACAAATTATGGATGACAAACTGTGAAAAGGTAAAAAATATCATACATGGAAGGTTTTATGTAGGGGAGAGATGTCTAATGTTGCACAGGGACGAGTAATTGATATAGTACTGGTCCCACCAAACCACCAAAAATTGAGAGATATGCAACCAATATTTAAACATAAATAAATAACATTAAGTGAAAATATGTTTTAATTTATGTCCAAAATTTCCCAAAACATTGATTAGGCCCACAACTATCCATAAACAATATATTAATACTTAAGAGTACAAAGCATATTGACCCAACTAGAAAACAAATAAAACCATAAATCCTTCCAAAATGGTATATTCCAGAAGTACAAAGTAGCAATCACTTGAACCCCCACTCATTAAAACTGAAGCTATGTAGTCCACATAAATATCCATACCTGCACATAATAAAATTGAATCTATGTCAGCCATAACTACTATGTCGTTCAACATTTAAACCCATTGTATTCAATAAATGATACCCAACCCAATAACATTTAAATCCACTTTGTTCAGTAAATGACACCCAACCCATTCTATTTCTCATTAAAATAGATCAAAGCACATGCATCAACAAATAACAAATTCCCAACCATTGGATCATATCCAATTAAATCCATATCACACATTCAAAATGAAGCCATTGCAATCCATGTCCATCCTTACCACCAATTAAATTCAGGTGCAAAACACTATAAAAGAAGTTCAACCACTACTAAATTTGCATGTTTTGCATTCAAACTATTCACCATCCTTGGAGATAAACCATCATAGAACATTTGACAGTATATTTAAGTTAGTTATTTCAATTATAACACATTTTTCTTACAGTTCTATTTTCATTTATCACAATTTTTTTATTTCAGTTCTTACAGTTTCATTTTCATGAAAATATATATATATTTTTTCTATTTTTCTATATTCTGAATCATTTTAAAGTTGATTGGAAAATATGACAAAACCATAATGAAGAGTATTAGCTAGTATGGCTAGCTACAGATGAAAAAGAATAGAACAACTCCACGTAAGCAACAATAATCTTAGTGGAAAATAAGACACAACCTATGAGACATTAATCTTATGTGAAATATTTGAATGAAATGTTATATCTTCCTCATAAAATTATGAAGTATTACAATTAGATTCAACTTGGTAAATTAATGCACTCACCATTCCCTTCAATATATTCTTAGGTTGGTTATGGTAACTCAGACTATTACTATTGGCAAAGGCTAGAATATATGAAAAAACCAAGACAAGCCTACAATATTGACACTAGCAATCCTAGATCAAATCTTGCAGAAGAAATTTCTACGCAAAGGCAGTCAGTCATCCCTCACACAAAAGATTTTATATAGATAGGAAGACTCGAAAGTCACTCCCTTGACTCTAAGCAACTAAGGTATCTAACGAATGTCTTTTCCTCGTGTTTCTCTGCAATCCTTTAATCTTTTTCATCGAACGAGCCATTTCTCAGTCAATTGAAAATCATATATTCCCATCACATATTTGAAATAATCCACAATACCCATAGGATCTCTATTATCCACTTATGCACTAAAAGCATCCTCATTATAATAAGTAGTCGGGCCTCTCACTCTGACATCACATTGTTGGTGAAGACACTTGGTTGTTCAAAGTCTCTCGATGTTGCTTAAGATTGGGAGAAGATCCAACTTCTCCTACCCAACCTACAAATTGACTCATACTGTCAATTTAAGATGCTCATGTAGGCATGTCCACCGGATTCCTTTCTTGTTGATCATGATATAGGATTGTCCCCTTCTCAAACTTATGTAACTGACGATCTATCTCATACAACACAACTGTGAATGCCATTGAATGATATCCCACATTACTCTTCTTCACAATTGGCACTATCTTAGCTCCATGGTATTGAATGATAAAAAGTTTATCCTTCTCCAACAAACAAAATGTTTACGTTATCCTCATAAAATCCAAGCCCAAAATCATTGCATAATCCTCCAATAGTATAACTGTCAAATACATCCTACCAAACCATGAGCCCACTCCCATAAGTGCATCCTTGAGAATACCAAATGTTGACCTCATCTTAGAGTTCATTACTTTATAGGCAAACATAATTCCCTTCAATATGTTCTCAGGTTGGTTATGGTAACTTAGACCATTGTTGTTGGTAGAGGCCAGAATATATGAAAACACCAAGACAAGCCTACAATATTGATAATAGCAATCCTGGAACAAATCTTGCAGGAGAAACTTCTACTACAATGGAAGTTTCTTATTACTCTAATGAACTTTTCAACCATGAAAAATAGGTAATTTTCTCTTATCCATAGAAATTGATATTGATGCCATTATTTCCATAATCAATAACTATACTTGGTATTGCTCTAATCTAATCTAATATCTTGATATTCAAATGGCTGGGAGATTTTGTAGCTTTTTGAGTTTCTTGACAAGTACTAAGGAAAGTATGACAAAAGCATTAAAATAGTGAGAGAATATTATGGGTCAATTATTCGATATGATGTAAGTTCATTTCAACTTGAAAGAAAAATAAGGCAAACACTACTTGAACTACATGATTGACAATGCAGGTCCACTTGGTGAGACTATGTGGGCCATGAATGAATTCAATTGTGATAACAAACATGAGTCTAAAAAAAAAGTAATTCAAACAATCGAAACTACCATATCTTCTCATAGTACCAGAAGAAAGTGGAAACCCACAATAGTTTTCCAAGTACAAATACAGTCATGGTATTTTAAGTGTAAAAACAAGTTATCAAAACAACAATCACTAATAAGTTTGAAGATATACAACAAAATTATTCTGTAGATTTGATTTTTCAACGATACTAACATACATGTTGATAATTGCCTATAATAAAGCAGAAGTATTTTTGCCTTGTATGAAAGCATAATTTTCAAATATTCTTAACTAAATGCATACAATAATTCTATAGGTTGTTGCATCTATGACAAGATTTAGTTATGTTACTCAGACAAGGAAGTGGTTCGAGAGTGACAATGGGTGCCCAGCTGTGATGCCCATCATCAGATGAGGACAGGATAGGTGATATGAATGTCAACAATGCCACAAGGAACGTTTTTTAGGATGACCATGTGACTAAACTTGATGTTGTCATGCCATCACCCACAGATCCACCATCAACAATAGTCTAAGGGGAAAGTTCAACTAAAAAGATTGGCACTATAAGAGGATGGAAAAAATAAGAAATGTTAGTTGTAATTGACAACATAGAGTTTAATGGATACTCAGTTTGGGTATCTTCAAAAAAACATGTTATTCCTCCCTCATCAATACATTATTGGATAAATGGACTGACTCATACAAAATGTAGAGGGCCTCTTACCGTTATGACTGACGAGGAGGAGGTCGAGGTGGTTGAGTGGTGTAAAGAGATGGCCCAATTGGGACATGGGCTAGAGTTGATACAACTCAAACCCACAGTTTCTCAAATCTATCAAGGGGGGCCAAACCCATTCAAAGATGGGTTTCTTAGTAAATCATAGTGGTTTGGGTTTAAAAAAATCCATCCAAACCCTGTATTGCATACAACTGAGGGCCTTGACAAAGATATAGCATTAAATTTGCACCCTGCAGCTGTGCAAAAGTTCTATGATACTCTTTTTAGTGCTTACGATAAACATTCTTATGGAGTAGACCATATATGGAACTGTGATGAAACAGGTTTACAGGCAGGGAGGAATTGTGGCAAGCGAGTAATTTCCAAGAGAGGGAGCTGAAATGTGCCAAAGATTTTTCCTAAGAGTAGGGAATGGATAACTATTTTATGTTATGTCAATGCAATTGGTACTTCAATCCTAGGATTTTATCTATTCAAAGGTAAAAGTCAACTGAACAACTATATACATAACTGTGAAGTAGGTGCATGCATGGCTGCACACCCCCATGCATGGATGACTAAAGAACTATTTTTAAGTTGGATTTTTCACTTTGCTGCATCGGTACTAGGTGGCATCTCACCTAATAACATATACCTATTGATATTAGATGGCCATGGGAGCCACATGGTTGTACAAACAATTGAGGAAGAAAAAAAATTTGGCATCGAACTATTGACATTGCCCACTCATACCACTCACAGATTTCAACCCCTTGATGTTAGTGTGTTTGGCCCTTTCAAGAACTATTTCAGGTCAAAGCGTGTTGAATGAATGACAAAGAATCCAGGGGTTGAGGTGAAAAGGTTCGAGCTAGCATACTTTGCAAGTAAAGCTTTTAAAAGGGCTCTGACACCATCAAATATCAAGGCTAGCTTTAAGAGGACATGAATCTAACCACTAAATTATGATGCTCTTATGCATGATATTGGTTGTAGCAAGGAATTTCATGTGGATGGTTAGTAAAAAGGGCATGTCCAAACAGGTTTTGAAGTGCAAGAAGTATATGAACAAGATGATGTGGTTGCAACTAGTAATATGATTTTCCTCTCTCAAGGACACTTATATGATGAAGATGATGAAACTATATGTGAAACACAGTATAATCATGAAGAAATTCCCAGTAACATGGAGATCGGTCTACCAACTCAAGAACATGAAAATTTTGTTGTTGATATTGTTAATGACATTGTTGAGCATGCAATTGACAATGACCAATTGACATTGCCAAGCCAGGTAACCCCACTATCATGGCTAGCAGAAGCCATGATTAATATGAATGAACATAGTGTCTCAACAACCAATGAACAAAGCATGAACATGCCCTCACAAGCAGCAGGATTGAACAGTGAAATTGTTCATTTTTTGTGGACAATAGATCAATGGAAGAAGATGAAGCACATAATGAGGCATCAAATGAAGATAATGATATAGTTCCATCAGCTGTCTCAAATACTGAAAGGGAGGTATCAAGCAATGGCATGCAGGTGGGAGGGGTGGAGAAGATACTTGGTCGGTTCCTAAAGCTACTAGTAGAGAGTATAAATGAAATAAAAGAAAGGTACACTAGTTAGTCTTCATTTGGGCCGAAGTTCACAGTTACTCACCTTAGAAGACTATATAAACTAGTTAGTTGAGTTTGAAAAAAACAAATTTGAAATGCAGGAATTAAAACAGAAAAATAAGATCTAACCAAGGAGAAGGAGGCAGCAAGGATTGTTGTAGCATAACGTTAAGCAAATGAAAGGCTTGAAAGAGATAAAGCAAGGCAAGTTAAAGACCAACAAAAAAAATGGCAAGATAAGAAAAGGAATCAAGAAAGACACAACAAATGCTTAAAAAGGAACAAGGGATGATCAATATGGTTGACAATGATGCAAGCATAGCTGATGAAACCAACATTATTTCAAACTCATTAGACAATATTTCAGATAATACACCATTATTCCAAGACCTCATAAACATTCAAGTGCCTCGCTATCAAACTAAGGTTTTACCCACTTGCCTTATTCCTACCAGAGGAGGTGTCAATTATATGTATGCTCATCACACACCTCCACTTAATGCAGGGGTTAGTAGTGCAAATGTCAGGTATGGGTACTCAATTCCTCCATGGTTGGAAGGTGCAAATTGGACTTAATCATCTGGAAGCAATCAACCATTTCATAATCAACCCTTTTTAGGTAGGCCAACCTACCTGGATCAAGCAAGTAACTCAGGGAGTTTTTTCACTCAAGATTCTCAAGGCCATAAAGAATAGGGTATATGTTTTTGGTTGTAACCACATTATGATGTGGATTTTGGATGGATTGTATCTTTTTCTTGTCACAGAGAGATTTTGGCTTACAACCTAGGTTGTTTTATTTCATACTATTTGCAGAATTGTAACCAAAATCCATATTAGAAGGAACATCTATAGTCTATTATAATGTAGAAATATTATCTGAGAATGAAAATGGGATTTTTTGTTATGCCTCTATACACCAAATGATTTAAAATACATTTATAACTGAGTTGTAAATATGATGACAAACGAGTGAATAATAAAATCTTCAACAAGTCACTTATTTTAATATGAAAAATCCATAAAATAGTGAAAAACAAAAGCACATAGCTATTAGTTTCATATTCACAAAGAACCTAGCATTCCATACATCAACAAATATGTCAAAGAACCTAACATTCCATATATCAACAAATATGGAGATATAGAAATAAAAAAGCTCCTAAAGATGACAAGTTACAAAAGGACAACTTATGTCCAATTATAACATACTATAAATGGGTAATGCACTCTCGGCATTGAATTTCCTTTATAACCCAATTTACTTCGAATCCAAACACAATGCAAAGTTGCTCTTACAAATCAATTTTCCTCCAATTCTGCCAACTATGGACATTGAATGACTCTTATAAATGAATATACAATGCAAATGGGCTGGTTTATGAGCATTAGTTTACCTTTATACATCAATGCACTTCCAACTAAAACACAATACAAATGGGCAGTGCACTCTCGGCATTGAATTTCCCTTATAAACCAATTTACTTGAATCCAAACATTGTACAAAATTTCTCTTATAAATCAATTTACCTCCAATTGAAGTACAATCAATTGGGTTGTCAACTATGGACATTCAATTACTCCTATAAATGCGTATACTACACATTAAATGCAATACAAACACTTGACTTGATGGAAAAAGAATTCCCATATTCATAACTTTAACTTTACGCAAATCTAGAGAAGAAAGATGTGTCCAAGTTGACTATGATTTTTCCATATTCATTTCTTTAACATAATGCAATAATATATAGATTGCAGTCCTTCTACTGACCACTACGTACATTACCAAATTTTGGGACAAATTAAAATCCCTTAGAGTTAATGACTACAATGATCATGGAGAAGAAAAAAATGACAAGAGGAATCCAATCAAACAAGCTCAAAAAAGTTGTAATGTAATTAAAAGAAGCATTGAACATTTTAGGAACAAGTTCAATAATATGAGAGATATGGTTATACCAACTTGTGGTTGTTTCTCTTTTAATAAATTGTAGAACTTGAAATTCATTAATATATAAAAGTTTCATATTGACAAAGAACCTAGCATTCCATACATCAACAAATATGTCAAAGAGCCTAACATTCCATACATCAACAAATATGGAGACATGGAAATAAACAAGCTCCTCAAGAAGGCAATTTACAAAAGGACAACTTAGATCCATCTGATATAAACTCAATAAGACAATAGACTAAATCTGACCAGAACCAAAACAATTTCCAAAATGACATAAAATCGAAATTTCTACACAAACTAGATGCCAAAAAGGAATGAAACAAAAATACGCAAGTACATTCGTTCCAATCCAAACATATTTCAACTGTACATTCATTCCAATCCAAACATATTTCAACTGTACATTCGTTCCAACCCAAAAATTAAGTCTAATCACATCTTTTAGTTGTAAGTGTTATAGAAGAATGAATCGGAAAATGAATTTAATAGATTAATGCAGTCACTGCATTTCAAGTATTTGTCTAAGAAGTTCGAATGTGAAATATTTGCATATTATCACAGACTCTATTCTAAGCAATACATAAATGAATTAAAACACAATGCAAACGGGTTAGTGTGCCCACTATGAGCATCAAAATACCTTTATAAATCAATGTACTTCCAATTAAAACATAATACAAATGGGTAATGCACTCTCGACATTGAATTTCCCTTATAAACCAATGTACTTCGAATCCAAACACAATGCAGAGTTTCTCTTACAAATCAATTTAACTCCAATTTTGCCAACTATGGACATTGAATGACTCTTATAAATGAATATACAATGAAAATGGGGTGGAAAACTAGCCCATTATGAGTATCAGATTACCTTTATAAATCAATGCAATTCCAATTAGAACACAATACGAATGGGCAATGCACTTTGGGCGTTGAATTTCCCTTATAAAACAATTTACTTGAATCCAAACACAATGCAAAGTTGCTCGTATAAATCAATTTACCTCCAATTGAAACGCAATCAATTAGGTTGTCAATTATGGACATTGAATTACTCATATAAATGAATATACTACACATCAAATGTAATGCAAACACCTGAATTGATGGCAAAAGAATCCCCATATTCATAACTTTACTTTTATGTAAATGCAGAGCAGAAATATTTTTCCAAGTTGACAATGATTTTTCCATATTCATTGCTTTAACATAATGCAATAATACATAAATTGCAGTCCTTCTACTGGCCACTGCGTATGTTACCAAATTTTGGGACAAATTAAAATCCCTTAGATTTAATGACTACAATGATCATGGAGAAAAAAAATGACAAAGAGGAATCTGCTCCAACAAGCTCAAAAAACTTCTAATGTAATTAAAAGAAGCATTGAACATTTTAGGAATAAGTTCAATAATATGAGAGAAATGGTTATACAAACTTGTGGGTTTTCCTCTTTTTATAAACTGTAGCACTTGACATTCATTAATTTATAAGAGTTTCACACATTGAATGACTCTTATAAATGAATATACAATGCAAATGGGTTGGTAGCCTAACCCACTATGAGCATCAGATTACCTTTATAAATCAATGCACTTCTAATTAAAACACAATACGGAGATGCACTCTGGTCATCGAATTTCCCTTATAAACCAATTTACTTGAATCCAAACACAATTCAAAGTTTCTCTTATAAATTAATTTACCTCCAATTGAAACACAATAAATTGGGTTGTCAACTATGGACATTCAATTACTCATATAAATGAATATACTACACATCAAATGCAATGCAAACACTTGAATTTATGGCAAAATAATTCCCATATCATATATTTACTTTTACGCAAATGTGGAGTAGAAAGATTTGCCCAAGTTGACAATGATTTTTCCATATTCATTTCTTTAACATAATGCAATAATACATAAATTACAGTCCTTCTACTAGACACTACGTATGTTACCAAATTTTGGGACAAATTAAAATCCCTTAAGAATTAATGACTAGAGTGATCATGGAGAAAAAAAAAATTGACAAAGAGGAATGCGCTTGAACAAGCTCAAAAAGTTGTAATGTAATTAAAAGAAGCATTGAACATTTTAGGAATAATTTCAATAATATGAGAGAAATGGTTATACCAACTTGTGGATTTTTCTCTTTTTATAAACAGTAGCACTTGAAATTCATTAATATATAAAAATTTCAGACATTGAATGACTCTTATAAATGAATATACAATGCAAATGGGCTAGTAAACCAGCCCACTATGAGCATCAGATTACCTTTATAAATCAATGCACTTCCAATTAAAACACAGTACGAATGGGCAATGCACTCTGGGCATTGAATTTCCCTTATAAACCAATTTACTTGAATCCAAACACAATTCAAAGTTGCTCTTATAAAGAAATTTATCTCCAATTGAAACACAATCAATTGGGTTGTCAACTATGGACATTGAATTACTCATATAAATGAATACACATCAAATGCAATACAAACACTTGACTTGATGACAAAAGAATTCCCATATTCATAACCTTACTTTTACGCAAATGTAGAGCAGAAATATTTGTCCAAGTTGACAATGATTTTTCCATATTCATTACTTTAACATAATGCAATAATATATAAGTTGCAGTCCTTCTACTCGCCACTCCGCATGTTACCAAATTTTGGGACAAATTAAAATCCCTTAGAGTTAATGACTATAATGATCATGGAGAAAAAAAAATGACAAAGAGGAATCCGCTCCAACAAGCTCAAAAAACTTGTAATGTAATTAAAAGAATCATTAAACATTTTAGGAGTAGACTCTAACAATACATAAATGAATTAAATGAAAAGAAGCAGACTCTATTCCAAACAATACATAAATGAATTAAAACACAATGCAAATGGGTTGGACTGCCCACTATGAGCATCAAAATACCTTTATAAATCAATCTACCTCTAATTAAAACATAATACAAATGGGTAATGCACTCTCAACATTAAATTTTCCCTATAATCCAATTTACTTCTAATCCAAACACAATTCAAAGTTGCTCTTACAAATCAATTTACCTCCAAAAAAACATTTCGCAATAAAAGCAATCTTCCATCTCACACTGATAAGGTTGGGTAATTACTTGTGTGACTTTTTTAGGACCTCCATTGGTTACCATAGAAAGTAAACTCCACCATATACAAATCAAATAACCCTTATAACAGTTCAATCCAAATATCCAAAAAACACCACAGAGATGATTTCCTCATCAAAATTCATTACAGAGCTAATTAGACCACAAAAAAACAATTGCCCAAATCATATTTGAAGGCAACGAAGGGATAAACAACACAAATAAGATGAACCACAAAGCATTTCAATCTCATAACACACCATAGGGTCGAGGCTCCCCTTGAATACCATAGAAAGTAAACTCCACCATATACAAATCAGATAACTCTTATAACAGTTCAATAAAAATATCCAAAAATCACCACAAAGATGAACTACATGTCAAAATTCATCACAGAGCTAATCAGACCACATAAAAAAACAATTGTCCGCATAGGTTTGAAGGCAAAGAGAGTCTAAACAGCACAAATTAGATGAACCAGAGAGCATTTCAATCCCAAAACAAACCATAAGGTCGAGGCTACCCCTTGGATACCATAGAAAGTAAACTTCACCATATACATATTAGATAACCCTTATAATAGTTCAATCCAAATATCCAAAAAACACCACAGAGATGATTTTTGTGTCAAAATTCATTACAGAGATAATCATACCACAGAAAAAACAATTGTCTGCATCAGATTTGAAGACAAAGAAGGTTTAAACAACAAAAATCAGATGAACCACAAAGAATTTCAATCCCAAAATAGACGATAGGGTCATATGCAAAGGAATTGTAGAGCATAGGAAAATATGTCCAAAATCCAGGTTCACCAACTCCGTCAAGCCGAAAAGCTCTAAGTAAAACAAACTCGAGAAATGATTGTTGTTGAAGAACAAAGTTTGCAATTTGCTGCAGTTAGAAAGCTCTAGAGGGATTTGTCTTGAGAGTGAGTTGTAGCTCATATCGAGAGACACAATGCCCCTCATCTCTCTTAACTCAGGCCCCAATTTACCCTCCACGTTGTAGGCAGAAGGATTCAATGCCCGCACTATAATTCCATCTCCATAGCAGGAAACACCCATCCATGAACACGGGGAGGGTAAGGGGAGGGTAACAGAGTAAGCAGAATCGACAAAAATCATAAGAAAATGCAGAAAACGTGAAATAAGAGTTAGTTTCCCAGCGAATTTGCATTTAAAAACACAACAGTGCAGTAAGAGAAAAAAGAACAAAAATCCCAACAACGAGTTTAGGTGTTGAAAAACATAGTGGCTAGTAGGATATAAAATCCTACCGGATAGGTGCAGAAGCCACCACCGTGTCCAAACATCCCTCAAACATCGCCATACATTTTTTGCGACAACCACACAAATTACTTGCAACCAAAACTTATAAAACATGAAAAAATTCGCAGATGGAAAAAACATACAAACAAATGACACACAATTCAAAAAAACCCATGTATTTAGAAATTTACCTTTATGGACCTCGAACTGGTTAGAATTTTGCACTAGCTCCTTCCCAAACAACAGGCCACGAGAATGAAACAACGACCAAGGTATCTGTAAACCCTAGATAGTGCAAAATGAACAAAAACAACGACATTTGTAAACCCCCGACAATGCAGAGCGTTTAACAATGACAATAGAGTTAAACCCCCCTCGAAATAGGTAAAACAACAAACCCTAAACCCTGAATAGCAATGTGAGGCGCAATTAAACAACCACACCATAAACCCTAAACTTGAAACGAACCACCGCAAGCAACCCTGCCTGGTGAGCAACTCAAAAATGGCGAACAAGGCGAACGAGTATTGGAGCCGTCCCAAGCCATCGTCAGCGAAGTGCATCACCCACACATGAGACCCGAACAACACAGCGCAGAGAAAACATCGCACAAAACAAATAGAATGGAACCCTAAAGGGCGAGGTCGCTACAAAATTAAATGCCCCCACCCACCACAACACGTGACAAGCTCCACTCAGCAGGTGCCATACTATGCTAGCAGGTGTCAATGTGGAAAAAGTTAAGGTGGACGAGAGGGTGCACATGTAATGGTGTCCCTCCCCTAATGGTTAATAGATGAAATTGCTCGTAAAACCCATTTCTTAAAAGAATGTCTCGATAATATATATGTTATCCAAATTTATTATACATATTATTTAATAACCTATTAAATCACCAATGTTAAAGCACTTATTCTATATCTTCAACCAGCAAGCTCCATAACAGCTTTCTTTTATAAGCAACTACAAATGTTAAAGCACTTATTCTCCATCTTCAACCAGCAAGCTCCATAACAGGTTTCTTTTATAAGTAACTCCTTAACGGCTTTAAAATGCTCATTTCTAAAAGCTTGACATCACTTCCCTCTGCAAATTGTAAAAAAATTAAAATTAAAACAAAATTATAAGGTATCCTTGAAACATCACCCGAAAAATTTAAAATAAAAAAAATATCCTTAAGCGAGAAATAATAAAACCTGCGGAATTAATGGCGAAATTGATGGGAAATATAGCCAGGGCAAGTAAATGAATGGGAGTTTAGCTTGCAAGCCGCATTTGCGAATGGCGATAAAATTGCTGTGGAAGACGTGCCATTCTCATGGTCAATCATCAGATCTGCACGAAATCCGATCAGTAAGGCGTCTTGATTCGCTGGAATCCCTCCTCCCCTGATAATACAAGTAGCCTCCTGCCATTAAACGATAATTTGTTGGAAGTTTCCTAGCAACTATATAAAGCAAAGGGCGTTTAGAGTAAGTTTTTTGGGCAATTATATAAAGCAAGTGGCAGGGAATATAGGGGCCGAAAACCCTCCGCTCTTCCCCATGCTTTTTCTGCCCTAAATTCGCCCCCAGTATGGCGCTTCGGGATCCTGCACCGGTTAGAATCGGCCGTCAGCAAATGGGGTCTGAAGCAACTGGCCTTTGCTCATCTGTCTGTCCACTTTCTAAGTATTTTAATCTCCCATTATCGTATACACCTGGAGCGTTTGAAGTCAATGGTGCGGCTTCAACTCGACGCCGTTCAATCAGGCAGGGATCGAATCCTACCCCGACTCTGCCTATTTATTGCGCAACTTCTATGCATCCACACATTGGCAGCTCTACTTACTACTCGAGCTTTCATCAACGCAATGCCTTCTCTCAGGCTCTGTTTCGTCCTCATTGCCGCCGTATTCGTGTGCTTCTTTCATTTGCCTGCAAATGCATCGCGGAAGCACCCGAGGTTCCTCGTCCCACGTCTCCAACAATATGACGGTATGCTGCTCTACACAGTACAGATGGCGCAGCGAACCCCTATGCGGGACCTGCAACTATTCCTAGACATCGAGCAAGATTACACGTGGGTAAGATGCTACAACAATAGCTACGTATCATCCACTTATGGCCCTATAGGCTGCAGTACGCGTCTGTGCAAGTCGTATGAGTATTCGGCCTGCTACACCTGCTTTGGTCCCCTGGGTCCCGGGTGCAATAACCACAGCTGTTCCGTGCCCGAACCAGGCGAGTTCGACCTGCGCGACGAACTTGGGCAGGACGTGGCGGCGCTTCTCCTTAGGGACGGAAAGAAATATCCTGTCAATCGTTTGCCCTTCGCCTGTGCCAAACAAAAAGATCCCACCGATTTGCTTCCCGGGATGGATGGCGTCGCCGGGATGAGTTCATCCACGTTGGCACTGCCAGCTCAGCTGTCAGCGATAGGGCGTTTTAGTCACAAGTTTACCATGTGTCTGCCAATGTTAGCAATTATAGATGGCTATCTCTCCTTTGGTGACGCTCCGCTCTTATTCTCTCCTCTAAAAGGCGGAAACCCTACAGACTTCTCCAGCCACCTCATCCACACTCCCCTAATCAAGAATCCCATCAAAATCCCCAACTCCCCCCACGCCTCCACTCACGGCTTTTATATCGGTGTCCAGGGAATCAGAGTCAACGGCGTGGACGTGCCGATCGACGCCGAGAAGCTGCGAATCGGCACCACAGGACGCGGCGGTACGAAGCTGAGCACCGCGGTGCGCTACACGCAACTGGCCACCCCCATCTACAACTCCCTCATGGCCGTCTACACCCAGAGTGCAAGCGAGATGAATATCAAGCGCGTTGACTTAGTGGAACCCTATCCTCCGCCCTTGGACAAGGCTGTGTGTTTCGATTCACGAGGGACGGGGCAGCCCCCTGATTATGTGAGCACCGAGCCGGGGCCCAACGTGCCTACGATCGACCTTGTTTTGCAAGGCAACGTTACTTGGAGGATTGTTGGAGCTAACTCCATGGAGCGGGCCTACGTTGAGAATGCATTGTGTCTAGCTTTTGTTGATGCAGGCGAGGATCCGGAGGTATCGATTGTGATCGGAGCTTATCAGCTGCAAGAGATTCTCCTTCAATTTGACATTGGCAGGTCAACGCTAGGTTTCTCTTCCAATCTGCTCCAATTACCTTATCTAACAAGTTGTGGCAAGTTCAACACTACTAGTACTCTATGATGAATCCTTTCAAGATAATAAGTTGTTCTAACAGAACCTGAACACAATAAATAAGACGAGGGATTTCGCTTTTGTACTTCCAAGTTCCTGCAATACCATCCTTTAATGCAAAAGAATCCTTCCTCACTTGTGCACTAATTACATATATTTTCTATAAAATATCAAGATTTATACATTTCCTTTCTCTAATACCACAATTTACAAATTTCCCTTTATGTTGCACGCTGCACGGCCATTACTTGTATTTGTTTTCAATTAAATTTTGATGCTTCGAATTAACTGTGTGAATCTGTCTATAACATCACAATGTTTGGTATCCATGAAAAACAAGAAAATTAAAAGGGCATGAAATCACAAACATTCGAAAGAATCCTATACGGAACTTACTTTGCTGTAAGTGTTCCCTCCATCTTGCAAAATATGCAAGAAAGCTTGACTTCTTGTTACATGATGTCAGAAATTCCTACGTATCCTAAAACTATTAATGGAGACTCTGCTTAGCGATCCATTCAGCTTAGGTTTCGTTTCAGGTAAGTTTAAGCCATCTTAAGGGAAAGTCGATCAGTGATTTCCTTCTTATGACTTATATTGATTGTGGTTAAAGAGGTAAATATAACGTATGCTATTGAGGTACGAGGTTTGGTTTGGAGTAAAACCTAAAACCATTTTTGTGTTTTCTTGGTGGTTAAGGCAATAGGCTAATATCTCAAGCCTCGCAAGTATTAGGTACGAGCACATACCTGTTTCTTTATTGACTACTAATAAAAGTGTTAATATATATTTTTTAACAAATGAACAATGAGATCACGGAAAGAGACCACTTCTCCACTGGTTTAAAGATGCAATATTTTTTCTCAAAAAATATTGGAAATTATGGTAAGTTTTGGATAAAATTTACTTAATAATTGCAATTATCAAGTTTTGAAATTTTGGATGCCCAAAGATTTTTGATAATGTTAAATTTATATATATCATAAAAAAATGATTGAAACATTTCCATCATTAAATTTTTAAAAAATTGCTGGCCAAATTCTAAAAAAATTTGACCATCATAACAAAATTGTTGCTGTTGCTGTTGCTTGGCCAGTCAAAACTGGGCACATATATCAGCATCTTCACACATTCTCTCACGCAACTGTGTGTAATGTCTCTTCTTTCGACACCAAAAGCATGTGCAATTATTGTAACCTATAATTATTGTAACCTATAATAATAATTATTTCCTATAATAATTATTGTAACCTATAATAATAATTATTTCCTAGATTAAAAAAAATATTCTGCATGTTCCTCGAATCTATACCCATCTTCATCTTATGTCTACATTTTGTTTTAGTAAATAAATATAGAATCACTTTCCACCCATTGAAGTTTAACTATATTATACTTTTGTTTCTCTAAATAAAGATATAATCGAGTTTCAAGTATAACTTGACTATACTCCACATGCACTTTCCACCCATTGAAGTTTAACTATATTATACTTTTGTTTCTCTAAATAAAGATATAATCGAGTTTCAAGTATAACTTGACTATACTCCACATGCAGCTTAAATTGTCAGTTACTCTAATTTGGATGCAATTTGTAACATCGATACCCATCACAAAATGTTCAATTATTCCAAAACACGATATCTTTCTATTCTATTCTGCCCTACCTTCATCCATTCCACGTTTTAACGACTCCCAAATGCGCTTGCATGGCCCTGCAAGCTTTTTCTGATTTGATGTTCAGTGGTCCCCTTCCGAGTATTGATATAACATGGAACACCTTAAATAACCTTAATTAGAGGTGGCCAATTAAGATAGGTGATGTGAAATTTTAGAAGAGCGGACCATATGTTCGTCCGAGTTAGCCTAATGTTGTTAGAGTCATGGCTTGTGAAATCCAAAACCTAAACATCTAAGTTGCTCCATAAAATTCACGCCTGGCATTAACGAAAAACATGGTATATGATGTCATTGGAGCATAGTTATCCAGTCCCAATTTGAAATCGGAATTGAGTTCTTTAACACATGCAAAAACATTTAAATGCAAAAGTTTCAATTTGGAATATTAATTAGTACATTTCAAAAATATTCTCCAAGTTACTTCAAAATTCTCAAAATGGATGACAAAGGCCTTGTGTTTGTAAAGAACTTGAAAGTTAATGTGTATTCAAATAGATATCATACAACTCTAAAATTCATCTAAAATGAGGTTCAGTTTCGAAAAATGCAACAAAATCTAGTCTATTTCTAATGGAAGATCTTGGCTCAAAATTTGGTGGGCCATTTTATGATGATTTATTTGATGAATTTATTGTAAACTTTGATAATCATCACTGATCCGAATTGGTTTTTATGTACTTGTGGTATTTTTTTATTATCTACATTTTGTCTTGTTCATTAGATAGTTTGGTTCAATGGTATAAGAGTGAAGTCATAATAGCTTTCATAGATTTGGTCACATCCAGAGGCTTCATGTCTATAGGAGCAAAGCACCATGGTTAGTGCTACAATTGGAGTTCAACTGAGGCAGTCAACAATGAGATTCGTGCTTCTTGTCTTATATTCAACCTTGAGATGAAATAGCTGCAAGTACGTGGACCACTTTTGATGGTGACTATTCTACAATTTTCCTTGTGTATGCATGAACTGCAGAGGTTTGTGATCAGTGTGGATGATTGTCTCGTTCCCAAGAATGTAATGCTTCCACTAGTGATATGGTTGTACAATCAAATATATTTATTTGTCATAGGTGGGGTACTTGTAGACGACATCTTATAGTGTCTCACTATGGTAGGCCTCTGAGTGATCATGCCGAGTGAGAACTGTGCCTACCGCATAGTTTAAAGCATCTGTCTCAATCTCAAAAGGTTGTTGCAAATTAGGTAAGGAGAGAAATAGGGCTAAGAATAAGTTGTGTTTTAGATCTTCAAAATCTTTCTATTATGACATGCTCCAAATGGATTTTTATTTACCGCCACTCTTGGTCATTTAGTTGAATGTCCATGCAATATAGGAGAATCCCAACACAAAACTACGATATAAGTTGGAAAGGCCTAATAAACTCTCAAGCTCAATTACTGTGGTGAGGGTTGGCTAATCAAAAATTATGTGAATCCTGGTTGGATCAATATGCATGCCATGCTCATCAATAATGTAGCATATTATTGGACCATGTTCGTGTTGAAGGAGCATTTTTCCAAGTTAGCATATAGCTTGTGTTTCCGCAAAGTGTTTAGGACCTATTAAATATGTTGCAAGTGTTTTTCCCAACTCTTGTTGAAGATGAGGATATCATCTTGATATACCATCACAAGAATTCGTGAAATGACAAAGGATATCATCTATAAAACTCATGAAAGTTGTTGGGGAATTCATCAAACCAAAGGGCATTACCAACCATTCAAAAAGACCTTCTTTAGACTTGAACGTATTCTTTCATACATTTTTTTGTTCTATGGGGACCTGGTGGTAGCCAAACTTGAGATAAATTTTACTAAAGTAAATGGCCTCCATGAGCTAGTCAAGAATGTCATCAATTTGTGGAATTGGGTACATATTCCTAATTGTGATTTTGTTTAGGGCCCTGTAATCAATCCAGAGTTGTGAGGTCTCCTCTTGCTTCTGCACAATTACAATTGGCTTTCTGTAGGATGAGGATCTCAGTGGGAAGTTCACATTAGGTAGAGGTGCACTAGGGGTCAGATCGATTGAATACTTCACCTAGAAATGTAAAGGTACCCCATTGAGTGAGGAGAAGATGTATTTTTACTCCTCCACGACCTTGTCCACTTGGTTCTACTACGTGGAGAGGATCTGTGTGGAGCGTTGAAGATGTAACTAGTCTTGATCTTCATAATGAAATTCAAATGTATCATTGATGTATTAATTATATTCATTATTAATATTTTATTTCTATTCAAATCATTTTGTTCATGCTTTTAAGGTTAGTTGAGTCAAAAGAAATTTTATCATGAGTTTGTGAAATTTAATGAAGTCAAATTCCCATTTGGACTTCTTGTAAAAAAAAAAATTGAGTCAGAATAAAAAATGTCACCACAAATACCAAGTTGGCCTTACTTGACAATTCAACCTAAAGGAGGAATTTGACCTCTTGTAGATGTATAAATACAAGATAGTTTGACCTCATTTGATCATCCAATCATCACTTCAATTTTTGTGCAAGAAGAAGGAGAATTTCAGCGAAATTTAAAGAAGAAAGAGAGCAAAGTCAAAGGAGAGAGAAATTTATGTTTTTTGCCCTAGCTTATATTCACACGTGAAATTTTTTTAGAGATATTTTTATGCTACTACAAGCCTAAAGTTTTAGGGGCGGAACTTTTAGGAGATGAACAAATATTTGAGATTTGACCAGTGTTGACTTTTGTTGACTATGACTTGTTGGACATGAATTGAAGGAGGGTTGACTGGGGTCTTTGTGGCAGCCTTAGTCCTGGTCCAGGATCTTGGGTATCTCATTTTGATATGATTATATAAGAAGATGATTTTCTTGGATTTCTCATTTGTGGCGTTTTTCCCTAGCTAGGGGCCTATATTTTTGTGTTATTTGTCTCTTGTGATATTTTTGTTTTTCATATTTGGGTAATTGCTTTATGAAGAGAACATTAAATTAATTAAGAATCCAACAATAATTCACAAGTAATTATCAACTTAAGGGAAATCTACGTAATCTACAAGCATCTTGATTTTTCAACATGGTATCAAAGCTAAGGTGAAAGGAAGGCAAATTGAAGATCACAATTTGTTTTTTGATTTGAATATATCATTACAACATCCATATCTCTTTCTATCAAAGGGAAAAGAAGAGGACCTAGAGATAATCATATTTGTAGAATCCAACACTCATTCTTGAAGAATATCATTGAAGAAACTATCTCTCTTTTCTTTTACTTTATTGAAGGTTTTTGGTTCTCATTCATCAACACTCTTACAACCTACTCTTCTCTTACAAGTTAGTACTTTAATACATTCTATGTTTAATCTTCCTAGCTTGATGACATCCATAGAAGACTGGAGTTTATTAATTTAAGTTACATGAAGTTTGTCTCCGTGGGATACCAAGCAAAGTACAATGCAAATTTTGTGGCATATTTTTCTTGTAAAAATATGAATTGCAAGAGGCACAATACCTCTGTGATGTGAGTTTAACGAAGAAATCATTATCCATGTGATAAGCTCTCAATATTAAAGGAATCCTTAAGGGCTAGAAAGAAACCCTATAATACATGAAAATATATGTAACATATCTCTGTGACATATACTATTTCTCCAAAATATGTGGAAAGTCTGAAATTAGAATAATAAAGGAGGAAGTATTATATGAATCATCCATCAATGAAGTATAATTTGGATGAAGTATATAAATACAAGGAAATAATTTCAGGTATCCTCGCTCAAAACAAAAACAGAAGTATTATTTCTAAGACATAACAGTTCATTAACAATTTGATATATATAAAGCTTGACAAGATAATGTGAAAAGTTTCAAAAGTATAGAAGCAGTGGAGCTTATTATTTATGAAATGATATGAGCTACAAGAAGACTAGTATTTCTTTACAGGAGTAATACTATTTCATTCAATAAAGAAAGACATGTGACATTATTCGACTCATTACAAATTTGAAGTTTGTACTATATCATGTTGACATTCAAATTTGTGATCGATCTGAACATCCTTGTGACAGATCAAAGCATCCAAAGTTCCTGAAGTTTGAGAAACATCAGAAGGTTAAAATAAAGGTATCTCCTTGAAGGCATCAAATAACACTTTTCCAAGATCCAAGCACTACAGATCAAAGGTGAACATTCAAATTTATTGACAATTCAGTTTCAATACAATTGGAACTTACCATCACATACAACTGAGATATAAATGTAAGGTTATGAGGTATATACTTCCATGGCTATACTAAAGAGGGACATTAATCTACAATTTTTTACAAATAGAAATTGGTGACATACACAAAGGGCACCTTACTATGGTATAAAATTTATAAAAGAAACTGATGCTACATAATCAAAGCTGGAGGCCTTATTTGGTGACAATTTTTTGTGACTTGAAGATATCCAAATTTACTCCTGTAAGAAGAGGTCCAAATCATCTAAATTATCTACGTGGCAAGTATCACTGATAATATTACAAATGATGAAGTATGGGCATAATAAAAACAAAGTATTTTGTGGAAAAGTCTGAATCCTACGACATCTTACATGTGCAATTGAGATTTGAATCAATGGATAAGTGTGCTAGAATAATCGAAAGTACGTGCATAAAGAATTCATCCTCAATAATTCATCTAGGTAGATAGTGGAATGAACAAAAATCATATGGATCATATTTGAATCATTTAAAGCAAGTCTTATCTATGAGACAAAGGGTCAAGCCTCTTTAGAATTTTGTAATGAATCAAAATTTTGTGATTAACTCTATGCTACATAACCAAAAGACTAAGAAAGGAATGTGACAAAGAATCTGAAGTATTTGGAGCGCATCTTTGAGGCACAATTGTATGACACAAATGTACTACCCATAACTTCCTTCTTATACATAGAAGAAAGACTAACCACATCAATAAAGATGACCTGTTTGAAAGGAACCAAGGCAAAGCAAGAAGCTTGACAAAATTTTTGTGATTCAAGGAGATGAGGCACATTTGTTGAAGAATTTTGGAACTTTACAATTGCATATAAGTGAAAGGAGCAGATCTTTGCAAAGAAAAGGTAAGTTAATATTGAAGAGGTATGTATAATTTTTGTTTGCATTTCATGATTTGTGATGATTATATTACATTCACTAGGTCATGATGGTATTCTTCTGAAAGATAGTAAAAGGGTATGCCTAAATATATATATAACATGACATAATCGATATGTTAACATTCATATTATTTCAATATAAAGACTAGGTTTTTATGATCAATGAATTAAATCTCATACAAATTGTCTCTAAGGTTTTGAAACTAACTCTCTAGTATGCCTGTAGAATTTATAATTCTTGGTTGACAAGTCTTGAAGACTTTGGAACATGAAGCATCTATGGTTTGAGTTAGAAAGTTACCCTAGGAATAGAAGCCCTAAATACTTGTTTTTGTTATAAAAAGAGAAACCTAGTTCTTGAGAATGATAGGAATGACATCATGATGATGTGAGGACAAGGATTGCTTAAAATATCCAAGATTAAGAGGGAGCTTACTCTCCTCAAAAGGATAAGTATTTTATACCTACTTTCTTTGATTATTATTGTTGTTATTTTGTCTATACATTTTTCCTTTTGTTCTTTCATAGTATTCTAAAAAAAGTTGCAGGTCACGATAATATCTATCTAAGCTTGACTAATAGATGGAATATTTGGAAGAATGTAGCGAAGCACGAAGAGAAGAAGAAAGTAGTTTGGAGTATGAATAAAAACAATTCAATTAGATGGTATCATGAAAGCAAGATTTAGTAAAAGGCGAATATGTTTACTTATCTCAAATAGGAGGAAGATGTTAGATCTTGAATAGATACAATACCACTTGAAGTTTGGTAAGAAGTTGAAGAGTTCTAACATCGTTATGCCAATAGCCAATTGGTTCGAACTAGGAACACATTAATTGAAAATACTAATGCTCATAAAGATACTACTAAAGATTGGAAGCTGATATAAATATTACACGTGAAGTGGTATGAATGTGACCCAAAAGTGTTGTTTTATGACAACAAAGATGTTACATCCATGAGATGCACCAAAAGATATTATGATCAATGCGACATCACTTGAGACCATTCAAGAAGACTTCAACATATAGAGCAACAATAAATGACACTTCATGACTGAAGCAAAACTTGGTACGACAATGAAGTAGGCTCCAAAATTCGAATGTAGTGAAACTTTGGAGGGTTTTGTAGCAGCGATAAAATTTGGCAACACACTCGACATATTTTGTCTTCTTTGTTCGGGAGTATATTTCGACTAAGGTTTAGACCTTCAATAAGTATTGATTTCCCCGAGTTCCCCTTTTGACCTGTTTTATATATATCATCTTACTTTTCTCTACTTGGTCGAAACACATAAAAAATATACACTATATCATAATTTTTTCGATATAGGGAAGGGTAATGTGCATGACGCGTCTATGATTTTTAGAGTATTATTTTTCTTCTTTTATGTTTCTCCACCACCCATAGGCTTGGATAGTACCCCGACAGAGTCACTTCAGGAGCACAAATGTTGCTTCGCTGCCAACAAGCCTAGACAATACCCAATTAAAAACTTAGAATACCAAGTGCTCTTGAAACACCTTTGAAAACAAATTAAACAATTATCTCCACCCAATTACAAACTTAGGATTGCAATCTAAAACTACATTGGATTAGATAATAAAATTCTATTTTGATCTAAAATAAAATTTAATAGATAACATATTTTATGAAACAAAGAGTCCTATTATAATAGTGCACAACAAAAATGGTTTTGATCCATAATAGAATATAATAGATAATAAATTGTATGAAATATTTATAAAAATATTTTTATAAAACTCGAGGCCAAAGATTGCTCATATAAGAATTGGAAATTTCCAACTAACATTTCCCTAGTAGAATAAGAATCCTTTAATCGAAGAGAGATTTTAGAAAATGGAGAAGAGAGATTTTAGAAAAGGGATTAGCGTGTCTTATGTTATTAAAATTCAAACAATTTTGAAGAAAGGCTTAACTCAAATGCTAAAATTGATTCGGGGATGAATGATCGAAGAAAGAGGAAATATGTGACAACTTTCTAATTTCACTATTATGTGAATTATTTTAAGTAATAAATTTTATTTTTGTATTATTATGGGAATGATGATATTGATTCTAGGAAGAAAATCATAGTTTTATTGTTCATTGAATTTTTAATGAATTCTTTTGATCTCTACCTTTTAACACATTTTAGATTATTTGGGAAATAAATACTTACAATATTTTTTTTACAATTTATCAAAGTACTAAGAATGGATCATAGTTTGTGATATTAATATTCAACATTTAATTGGAAGATTTTTTAATTTAGAGTGTGGTCATGAGAAATACTATTTAGTACCAAGACACAGAAGAAATATATCATCTCTTACTATTTAAAGTACACCAATTTATATCACTTAACTAAAACATCCAACTTATTTCTAAATAAAAACACCCAAATGTTACAAACTCACTAATCCTTTGCCACCTATAATGGGAATGATATCAACAATAAAGTATATTAAAAGTAAAATGAATATAAATACTTCAAATTTGTGATCATCACAAACATAATAAAGAGGGATGTAAGAAAATGAAAAAAATTGTTAAGAAAACCTACTCTCATATAGGAACTATTTTGATTTCATGGTACCAAAATATAAATGCTCCCAATTATTTCTCTGTTTGCCTCTCAAAACCCTAAATATTCAAGATCAAAGACATTTTATTCATATAAATAAAACTAAACCAAATAACAATAATTTAATTTGTCACAAAATTCACAAACAACTCATCAAGGTACATTTTTTTTGGATTAATTTCAAATTGTTCAAAAATAGTTCAATATTGGTGGAATACATACTTTATAGCTAACTTACAAGCCACAAGCCAAATTGTTAAATGATCTCAACATGAAAGAAAAGAGAACCTCAATATCATCAACATATAATCAAACAAGGTATTACATCTAGAACTAGCTACTATATTCTCAATAAGATGACCATATGCTATCATTTATTGCTCACTTTTTTCCAATAAAACAAACAATGTGAATCCTAACTATTAATTTCCATAAAAAGTTATAAATTTTATTAGACATGAAAAAATTACCATGGATAAACCATTTCTTCATAATGTGTATAAACTTCAAATTATCAATATCTAATGATGATTTTTAAAAAGAGAAGGGAAAAAAATACAAACAACTTAAAAAATGATAAATTTTAGAAAATTAAATAATGATTTTTCATGGGAACTCCAAATCCCTCCTTTTTATTAATTAATCATCACTATATCATTTTAGAAAATAAATAGAAAATAAATAATGATTTTTCTTGGGAACTCCAAATCCCTCCTTTTTATTAATTAATCATCACTATATTTTGCTTTGTTATTCTCTTTAATGAACCAATAAGTAAGGAAATTGGTTGTTAATGCAAATAAAATTTGCAATTTCTAAGCTTATTATTATGATAAATTTTGAAATTGTTAATTATAATATTAAGTACTAAATTGTCAATTTGGAACACATATAATCTAGAACTTGGTATGATACATTTATAATAGCAATGTAAAAAATAAATATTACTTATTTAATTAATAAAATCTCTTAAGCATATCAATCCCAAAGCCACTTTGGTATTGCATTGGTGCTATGAAAAAATATGTGAAATAAAACAAAAACTTATCACCATCCCATAACAAACCTAGGATCACATTAGATAATAACATAATCTAAAAACAATATTATAAATAATAAATTAATTAATTAATTATAAATATATATATATAATTCATCTCAAAAATAAATTGATCTCAAATAATTTTAATAAATAATTAATTTTTTATTATTAAAAACGGTCCATCCCAGGTAGCTTAGAGAAAAATAGAATAATAGCCCATAGGTTTAATAGATAAATTGTTTCCTTGAAATGAAGACAGGTTTTAAAAAAGCCATTCTTATCTTTCATGTCATTAAACTTCAAACTACTCGACAAGAATTGTTGATCGAAATGCTAAAATTAATTCAGGATGAACGGTTGATGGAGCAGGAAACACCATGCGCTAAGTCGATAAAGGAAACACTGCCCCGCTTAGTCCATAAACGAAACACTTGCCACGCTTAGTTGAAATAGGAAACATTGCCCCTTCTTAGTTGAATTATTTGGAGTAATAACTTTTATTTATGTAATTTTGGTAGAATGATGTGTATTTTAACTTTCTAGGAAAGAAAATGTTCATTGATGTTTTTTGAGTTGCTTACATGTGTTTTTTAACTTATTTGGGAAGAAATACTTACCATGTGTTTTTAATATTCATTCATTATTACTTAATATTTTCTATATTTTCTTTTTAATTATATGGTAAATCGGTAATTGCCACGCCTAATTTATGGGAGACCCAGGATCAAACTTCATAGCTGCCACTATAACACCAGGAGCATAATCAAGCACTTGCAAATCGAGTATACTAAATTCTTATAATATTAACAAGAGCAGACTCACGGGATAAGAGAATCCACTCCTTTAACTACCATGAAAACAGATCATTATACTACTTATATTAATCATATGAATATTCAACAATTTAATGGAAGGTTGCTTTATTTAGTGTTTGGTTATGAGGAAACACTATTTTAGTCAAATATATTACCTCCTACTACTCAAACTGCGCCAATTTATATTATATTATTAACAATCCAAGTCAATAGTGACCCGTTGCGAATATATTGCCTCCTAGGAGGTTGCTTTATTTGATTGTTGTAGACAAAAGAGCATTTGATGGGATCGAGAAAGGGGAAGCATACCCACAAGAAACGCAATAGTGGCTTGTTTTCAACTGCAACAGGGAACAAACTGAAAATAAAAACAATACCACAGCAAATGAAAGATATTAACCGCTTGATTGTGTGTGTTGTAGTCATAATATTTATTATTTTTATTTACGATATTTAACGTTTGTTTTTACACTGGTATGTATGTATATGTTTGAAAGTGAAATCTCAAATTATGATGTACCTTATCCCAAAATTAGGAGTTTCAAATCCTAATGGATGCACTTTGTTGGGAATCCTGGAACAACAACCCAAAAAAACTAAAATTAAAAATTCTAACGTGTTGCTAAAACAAAAAACGTTTAAAATAAAAAATATCATCACGCTAGAAATAATGAAACCTGGCGAGTCAATGGCAGAATTGATGGGAACTGTCTGGAAATCTAGCCAGGGCAAGTTAATAAATGAGAGTTTAGCTTGCAAGCCGCTTATATAAAGCAAGTGGCAGCGAATATAGGGGCTGAAAACCCTCCGCTCTTCCCGATGCTTTTTCTGCCCTAAATTCGCCCGTGCTTTGGCCCTTCGGGGTCCTGGACCTGCACCGGTTAGAATCCGACGTCAGCAAATAGCGTTGGAAACAACTCCCCATTGCTCATCTGTCTGCCCCACTTTTTAAGTGTTTCAATCTCGCATTATCCCATCCACCTGCAGCCTTTGAAGTCAATAGTGACGGCTTCATCTAGATGACGTCCAAAACAGGGAGGAATCGAACCCTACCCCCGACTCTCCCTATTTATTGCGCAATCTCTATGCATGCTTACATTAGTACTTCTATTTACTATAAGCTTTCATCAACGCAATGCCTTCGCTTAGGCTCTGTCTCCTCCTCATTGTAGCTGTATCTGTTTGCTTCTCTCATTTGCCTGCGAATGCATCGCGGAAGCACTCGAGATTTTTAGTTACAAGTCTCCAACAATATGACGGTATGCTGCTCTACAGAGTACAGATGGCGCAGCGAACCCCTATGCGGGTCCTGCAACTATTCCTAGACATCGAGCAAGACTACACGTGGGTAAGATGCTACAACAATAGCTACTTATCATCCACTTATGGCCCTATAGGCTGCAGTACGCGTCTCTGCAAGTCGTATGAGTATTCAGCCTACTACACCTGCTTTGGCACCCGGTGTCACGCCCCCAACTCTTTTTTTCTTAAGTTGAGCCGGTGCGACACCGTTTAAACGACTCATCGTTTCCATGGTTAGTATTTTACGAACTACGCCTTCACTTTTATAAAACTTCACTTGTTAAATTATAATGTGCGGAATTCCATTATAATAAACATGATAAACATAATCGAGAACAGCAGCAATGCATGTAATAAAAATATTTTATTGTAGATAGATATTTTACAACATGACCGGGAGACAAGCTCAACCAGCATTTACAACTGGGCGGGCGCCCGCCCGTGCAAGAGCGCACGACGGTCTGCCCGAACCACAACCGAAATGCAAGAACGTTCGCCCGAACGGAGGGCGCGCCGTGCCACCGTGCACGCCCAACTTCTAATCAACCAACGCCCGCACCAACCAATGCAACCGCGCCTCGGTGTTTACCATACAACCGCGCCCGGCGTTATACACACACGACGTTCACCCAACAGCGGGCGGGCGGGTCGCCTTGCGCCCACGCCCGGTCGTTCAACCGACGGGCGGGCGAGCACACCTGCGGCTGCGTTATAGTGTAATCACGCTATATCGTCCGCAATCGAAGTCCAATGCTCGACCTGCGGGCGCATGCCCCTTTGCGAGCTACGGTTCTCCTCCTCTACCTCGCACTTGAGATGTGAGTGCGTTAGAGCGATGAGATAATCGATGATGATGCTCAAACCAACAATCCGTTCGCTGGTTTATACCCTTCGTTGGAGCGGGTATCTGCCCAGCCGACCTGCCATCCAAAGTTTGCCACTTTTGCACGCCAACGCCCAATGTGAGGTCGGCCCGCCCATCGTGCGGGACCGCCCACCCAATGCGCCCATCGCATAAGCGTTTCCAACGTCGGCTCGTCAGTTGGCGTTTGCCCAACTCGCCATATAAACTCGCGAGGCGCTCTCCATAACTGCGCGTTCACTCGTCGCGTTAGTGGAGCGCTCGCCATACTTAGCCGATTTTCACCGTGCGGAGGGCGCGCGCCCAGGCCGCAACGCTAGGGCGCTACATCCTCCCCCACTGGAAATCATTGTCGCCCTCGACAATCCTGCACGCCTAAGTACTCTCCGCTCAAATCTCGCAATCTTCCTCTTCCATCTCCAAAGTGAGTCCTCTGATTCCCAACTCTCCTCTTCCGGTGCTCCCTTCCATCTGACAAGGTACTCCCGCTTATGGTGGCAACCAATCCCCGTAGTCCGATAACTCAGTATTTTTTCCAACTCCAAGCCTGGTTTGTCCACTATCCTAGCTGGTCCTCTCGGCGGTTCAACTCTCTCTGGATGGTCTGAATCAAGCCTGCATATCTTCAACTGACTCACATGAAAAACTGGATGTTTCATGTGCATATGGTGCGGAAGCTCTAACTTATAAACAACCTCCCCCACTCGCTTCTCCACACGAAATGGTCCCTCATACTTCCGTGTCAGTTTGGCGGCCATCCCCTTGGCTAGCTAAAACGGCTCCCCGGTAATCCTGAGAAAAACCATATCTCCCACACTGAACTATACATCTCGTCTTCCCCGATCAGCGTTCTTCTTCATCCTCCTTGCAGCATCGTGCAAGCGCAACCGTGCCAACTCCAAGGTCTCCTCCCAAGCCTTCATGAACCTCTTCGCATGAGGAATCCTCATACGACCTATAGTTTCAACGGTGTGCGGAGCAACCGGCATCTGTCCATTTACCAACTCAAATGGACTGTACCCCGTCGCAGAACTCTTTTGAATATTGTAGCTAAACTGAGCAATATCCAAGAGTTCAGGCAAATTCCTCTGATCAGCCGTGACATAATGTCTCAAGTAGTCCTCCAGCAATGCGTTGATACACTCGGTCTGCCCATCTGTCTCCGGATGGTAACTCGAACTCATCAGCAACTCTATCCCAACTAGCTTGAACAATGTCCTCCAAAATCTCCCTGTAAACCATGGATCTCTATCACACACAATACTCAACGGCATACCCCAATACTTCACCACGTTCTTAAAGAACAACTCGGCAGTACGCTAAGCTCCACAAGGTATCTTTGTCGGAACAAAGACAACATACTTGGAAAAACGATCGACAACGACCATAATTCCATTATACCCCTGCACCTGCAGTAGTGAGACAATGAAGTCCATAGAGACACTCATCCATGGCCTCTCTGGAATAGGTAAACGCTGCAATAGTCCTCCTTGCCTTTGATTGTCTGATTTGTCCTGCTGACAAATGATGCACGTATGTACATACTCCTCCATCTCCTCCCGCATCTTCTCCCAAAAGAACCCTCTCTCCAACAATGCCAAAGAACGACGCTGCCCTGGGTGGCCAGCCCATGGAGAATCATGGCACTCCTTCAAGAGGTGCCTCCTAAGACCAGATACCTTTGGAACATAGAGTCAGTTTCCAAAGAACAAGTAACCATCTCACAGAAAGAACCTGCGTGTCTTCCCTTCCTTTATCTGCTTCACTATATTCTGCGCTAAAGTATCAGTCTCCACACTTTCCTTCAGTTTGTTTTGCATCTCTTCCGACATCTGAATCCGACTTCTACTCCTTGCTGCCCGGTCTTCTCCCTCCAATGGTGCAAGCTGTCCCTTTCTACTAAGGGCATCATCTAACGCATTATGTCTACCCGGCATATACTCAATAGACATGTCGAACTCTGCCAAGAAGTCCTGCCAACGAGCTTGCTTCGCAGAAAGCTTCGGTTGGGATGCAAAATAATTTGCTGCAACGTTGTGCTGCAACGTTGTCAGTCTTGACAACAAAAGGCTTCCCAATCAAGTAGTGCCTCCATACATAAAGACAATGGATGATCGAAGTCATCTCCTTCTCATGAACCGGATACCTCCGCTCTCTATCCTGCAACTTCCGACTCTCATAGGCCACCGAATGCCCATCCTGCATAAGAACCCAAACCAAACCTGGTACCTCAATAGCATACGTTATATTTACCTCTTTAACCACAATCAATATAAGTCATAAGAAGGAAATCACTGATCGACTTTCCCTTAAGATGGCTTAAACTTACCTGAAACGAAACCTAAGCTGAATGGATCCCTAAGCAGAGTCTCCATTAATAGTTTTAGGATACGTAGGAATTTCTGACATCAGGTAAGCAGAGTCTCCATTAGTAGTTTTAGGATACGTAGGAATTTCTGACATCAGGGAACACTTACAGCAAAGTAAGTTCTGTATAGGATTCTTTCGAATGTTTGTGATTTCATGCCCTTTTAATTTTCTTGTTTTTCATGGATACCAAACACTGTGATGTTATAGACAGATTCACACAGTTAATTCGAAGCATCAAAATTTAATTGAAAACAAATACAAGTAATGGCCGTGCAGCGTGCAACATAAAGGGAAATATGTAAATTGTGGTATTAGGGAAAGGAAATGTATAAATCTTGATATTTTATAGAAAATATATGTAATTAGTGCACAAGTGAGGAAGGATTCTTTTGCATTAAAGGATGGTATTGCAGGAACTTGGAAGTACAAAAGCGAAATCCCTCGTCTTATTTATTGTGTTCAGGTTCTGTTAGAACAACTTATTATCTTGAAAGGATTCATCATAGGGTACTAGTAGTGTTGAAATTGCCACAACTTGTTAGATAAGGTAATTGGAGCAGATTGGAAGAGAAACCTAGCGTTGACCTGCCAATGTCAAATTGAAGGAGAATCTCTTGCAGCTGATAAGCTCCGATCACAATCGATACCTCCGGATCCTCGCCTGCATCAACAAAAGCTAGACACAATGCATTCTCAATGTAGTCCCGCTCCATGGAGTTAGCTCCAACAATCCTCCAAGTAACGTTGCCTTGCAAAACAAGGTCTATCGTAGGCACGTTGGGCCCCGGCTCAGTGCTCCCATCAAAACGGGGCTGCCCCGTCCCTCGTGAATCGAAACACACAGCCTTGTCCAAGGGCGGAGGATAGGGTTCCACTAAGTCAACGCGCTTGATATTCATCTCGCTTGCACTCTGGGTGTAGACGGCCATGAGGGAGTTGTAGATGGGGGTGGCCAGTTGCGTGTAGCGCACCACGGTGCTCAGCTTCGTGCCGCCGCGTCCTGTGGTGCCGATTCGCAGCTTATCGGCGTCGATCGGCACGTCGACGCCGTTGACTCTGATTCCCTGGACACCGATATAAAAGCCGTGAGTGGAGGCGTGGGGGGAGTTCGGGATTTTGATGGGATTCTTGATTAGGGGAGTGTGGATGAGGTGGCGGGAGAAGTCTGTAGGGTTTCCGCCTTTTAGAGGAGAGAATAAGAGCGGAGCGTCACCAAAGGAGAGATAGCCATCTAAAGTTGATAACAGTGGCAGACACATGGTAAACTTGTGACTAAAACGCCCTACCGCTGACAGCTGAGCTGGCAGTGCCAACGTGGATGAACTCATCCCGGCGACGCCATCCATCCCGGGAAGCAAATCGGTGGGATCTTTTTGTTTGGCACAGGCGAAGGGCAAACGATGGACAGGATATTTCTTTCCGTCCCTGAGGAGAAGCGCCGCCACGTCCTGCCCAAGTTCGTCGCGCAGGTCGAACTCGCCTGGTTCGGGCACGGAGCAGCTGTGGTTATTGCACCCGGGACCCAGGGGACCAAAGCAGGTGTAGCAAGCCGAATACTCATACGACTTGCACAGACGCGTACTGCAGCCTATAGGGCCATAAGTGGATGATACGTAGCTATTGTTGTAGCATCTTACCCACGTGTAATCTTGCTCGATGTCTAGGAATAGTTGCAGGTCCCGCATAGGGGTTCGCTGCGCCATCTGTACTGTGTAGAGCAGCATACCGTCATATTGTTGGAGACGTGGGACGAGGAACCTCGGGTGCTTCCGCGATGCATTTGCAGGCAAATGAAAGAAGCACACGAATACGGCGGCAATGAGGACGAAACAGATCCTGAGAGAAGGCATTGCGTTGATGAAAGCTCGGAGTAGTAAGTAGAGCTGCCAATGTGTGGATGCATAGAAGTTGCGCAATAAGTAGGCAGAGTCGGGGTAGGATTCGATCCCTGCCTGATTGAACGGCGTCGAGTTGAAGCCGCACCATTGACTTCAAACGCTCCAGGTGTATACGATAATGGGAGATTAAAATACTTAGAAAGTGGGCAGACAGATGAGCAAAGGCCAGTTGCTTCGGACCCCATTTGCTGACGGCCGATTCTAACCGGTGCAGGATCCCAAAGGGCCATACTGGGGGCGAATTTAGGGCAGAAAAAGCATGGGGAAGAGCGGAGGGTTTTCGGCCCCTATATTCGCTGCCACTTGCTTTATATAATTGCCCAAAAAACTTACTCTAAACGCCCTTTGCTTTATATAGTTGCTAAGAAACTTCCAACAAATTATCGTTTAATGGCAGGAGGCTACTTGTATTATCAGGGGAAGAGGGATTCCAGCGAATCAAGACGCCTTACTGATCGGATTTCGTGCGGATCTGATGATTGACCATGAGAATGGCACGTCTTCCACAGCAATTTTATCGCCATTCGCAGATGCCCGATAAGCGGCTTGCAAGCTAAACTCCCATTCATTTACTTGCCCTGGCTAGATTTCCAAGCGCTTCCCATCAATTTCGCCATTAATTCCGCAGGTTTTATTATTTCTCGCGTAAGGATATTTTTTTATTTTAAATTTTTTGGGTGATGTTTCTTAGGATACCATATAATTTTATTTTAATTTTAATTTTTTTACAATTTGCAGAGGGAAGTGATGTCAAGCTTTTAGAAATGAGCATTTTAAAGCCGTTAAGGAGTTGCTTATAAAAGAAAGCTGTTATGGAGCTTGCTGGTTGAAGATGGAGAATAAGTGCTTTAGCATTTGTGATTTAATAGGTTATTAAATAATATGTATAATAAATTTGGAAAACATATATATCATCGAGACATTCTTTTAGGAAATGGGTTTTACGAGCATTTTCATCTATTAACGATTAGGGAAGGGACACCATTACATGTGCGCCTTCTCGTCCGCCTCAACTTTTTCCACATTGACACTGGCTAGCATGGTATGACACTTGCTGAGTGGAGCCTGCCACATGTTGTGGTGGGTGGGAGCATTTAATTTTGTAGCGACCTCGCCTTTTAGGGTTCCATTCTATTTGTTTTGTGCGATGTTTTCTCTGCACTGTGTTGTTCGAGTCTCATGTGTGGGTGATGCGCTTCGTTGACGACAGCTTGGGACAGCTCCAATACTCGTTCGCCTTGTTCGCCATTTTTGAGTTGCTCACCAGGCAGGGTTGCTTGCAGTGGTTCGTTTCAAGTTTAGGGTTTATGGTGTGGTTGTTTAATTGCGTCTCACATTGCTATTCAGGGTTTAAGGTTTGTTGTTTTACCTGTTTCGAGGGGGGTTTAACTCTATTGCCATTGTTAAACGCTCTTCATCGTCGGGGGTTTACAACTGTCGTTGTTGTTGTTCATTTTGCACTATCTAGGGTTTACATATACCTTGGTCGTTGTTTCATTCTCGTGGCCTGTTGTTTGGGAAGGAGCCAGTGCAAAATGCTAACCAGTTCGAGGTCCATAAAGGTAAATTTCTAAATACATGGGTTTTTTTGAATTGTGTGTCATTTGTTTGTATGTTTTTTCCATCTGCGAATTTTTTCATGTTTTACAAGTTTTGGTTGCAAGTAATTTGTGTGGTTGTTGCAAAAAATGTATGGTGATGTTTGGGGGATGTTTGGACACAGTGGTGGCTTCTACACCTATCCGGTAGGATTCTAAATCCTACTAGCCACTATGTTTTTCAACACCTAAACTCGTTGTTGGGATTTTTGTTCTTTTTTCTCTTGCTGCACTGTTGTGTTTTTAAATGCAAATTCGTTGGGAAACTAGCTCCTATTTCACGTTTTTTGCATTTTCTTATGATTTTTGTCGATTCTGCTTACTCTGTTACTCTCCCCTTACCCTCCCCGTGTTCATGGATGGGTGTTTCTTGCTATGGAGATGGAATTACAGTGAGGGCATTGAATCCTTCCACCTACAACGTGGAGGTAAATTGGCGCTCGAGTTAAGAGAGATGAGGGGCATTGTGTTTCTCGATCTAAGCTACAACTCGCTCTCAAGACAAATCCCTCTAGAGCTTTCTAACTGCAGCAAATTGCAGACTTTGTTCTTAAACAACAATCATTTCTCGAGTTTGTTTTACCTAGAGATTTTCAGCTTGACGGAGTTGGCGAACCTGGATTTCGGACATAACTTCCTGCGCTCTATAATTCCTTTGCATATGACCCTATTGTCTATTTTGGGATTGAAATTCTCTGTGGTTCATCTGATTTTTGTTGTTTAAACCTTCTTTGTCTTCAAATCTGATGCAGACAATTGTTTTTTCTGTGGTATGATTATCTCTGTAATCAATTTTGACACAGAAATCATCTCTGTGGTGTTTTTTAGATATTTGGATTGAACTATTATAAGGGTTATCTAATTTGTATATGGTGAAGTTTACTTTCTATGGTATCCAAGGGGTAGCCTCGATCCTATGCTCTGTTTTGGGATTGAAATGCTCTGTGGTTCATCTAATTTGTGTTGTTTAGACTCTCTTTGCCTTCAAATCTATGCGGACAATTGTTTTTCTCTATGGTCTCATTAGCTCTGTGATGAATTTTGACGTGCAGTTCATCTCTGTGGTGTTTTTTGGATATTTGGATTGAACTGTTATAAGAGTTATTTGATTTGTATATGGTGGAGTTTACTTTCTATGGTATTCAAGGGGAGCCTCGACCCTATGGTCTGTTATGGGATTGAAATGCTTTGTGGTTCATCTTATTTGTGTTGTTTATCCCTTCGTTGCCTTCAAATATGATGTGGGCAATTGTTTTTTTTTTGTGGTTTGATTAGCTCTGTAATGAATTTTGATGAGGAAATCATCTCTGTGGTGTCTTTTGGATATTTGGATTGAACTGTTATAAGGGTTATTTGATTTTTATATGGTGGAGTTTACTTTCTATGGTATCAAATGGAGGTCCTAAAAAAGTCACACAAGTAATTACCCAACCTTATCAGTGTGAGATGGAACACTGTTTTTATTGCGAAATGTTTTTTTGGAGGTAAATTGATTTGTAAGAGCAACTTTGAATTGTGTTTGGATTCGAAGTAAATTGGTTTATAGGGAAAATTTAATGCTGAGAGTGCATTACCCATTTGTATTATGTTTTAATTAGAGGTACATTGATTTATAAAGGTATTTTGATGCTCATAGTGGGCAGTCCAACCCATTTGCATTGTGTTTTAATTCATTTATGTATTGTTTGGAATAGAGTCTGCTTCTTTTCATTTAATTCATTTATGTACTGTTAGAGTCTGCTCCTAAAATGTTTAATGATTCTTTTAATTAGATTACAAGTTTTTTGAGCTTGTTGGAGCGGATTCCTCTTTGTCAATTTTTTTTTTCTCCATGATCATTATAGTCATTAACTCTAAGGGATTTTAATTTGTCCCAAAATTTGGTAACATACGAAGTGGCGAGTAGAAGGACTGCAACTTATATATTATTACATTATGTTAAAGTAATGAATATGGAAAAATCATTGTCAACTTCGACAAATCTTTCTGCTCTACATTTGCATAAAAGCAAGGTTATGAATATGGGAATTCTTTTTCCACCAAGTCCAGTGTTTGCATTGCATTTGATCTGTATTCATTTATATGAGTAATTCAATGTCCATAGTTGACAACCCAATTGATTGTGTTTCAATTGGAGATAAATTTCTTTATAGGAGCAACTTTGAAATGTGTTTGGATTCAAGTAAATTGGTTTATAAGGGAAATTCAATGCCCAGAGTGCATTACCCATTCGTATTGTGTTTTAATTGGAAGTGCATTGATTTATAAAGGTAATCTGATGCTCATAGTGGGTTGGTTTACCAGCCCATTTGCATTGTATATTCATTTATAAGAGTCATTCAATCTCTGAATTTTTTATATATTAATGAATTCAAGTGCTACTATTTATAAAAAGAGAAAAATCCACAAGTTGGTATAACCATTTCTCTCATATTATTGAAATTATTCCTAAAATGTTCAATGCTTCTTTTAATTACATTACAACTTTTTTTAGCTTGTTCAAGCGCATTCCTCTTTGTCATTTTTTTTCTCCATGATCACTGTAGTCATTAACTCTTAAGGGATTTTAATTTGTCCCAAAATTTGGTAACATACGTAGTGTCCAGTAGAAGGACTGCAATTTATGTATTATTGCATTATGTTAAAGAAATGAATATGGAAAAATCATTGTCAACTTGGACAAATCTTTCTACTCCACATTTGCGTAAAAGTAAAGTTATGAATATGGGAATTATTTTGCCATAAAGTCAAGTGTTTGCATTGCATTTGATGTGTAGTATATTCATTTATATAGTAATTGAATGCACATAGTTGACAACCCAATTGATTGTGTTTCAATTTGAGGTAAATTAATTTATAAGAGAAACTTTGAATTGTGTTTGGATTCAAGTAAATTGGTTTATAAGGGAAATTCAATGACCAGAGTGCATCTCCCATTCATATTGTGTTTTAATTAGAAGTGCATTGATTTATAAAGGTAATCTGATGCTTATAGTGGGTTAGGCTACCAACCCATTTGCACTATATATTCATTTATAAGAGTCATTCAATGTGTGAAACTTTTATAAATTAATGAATGTCAAGTGCTACAGTTTATAAAAAGAGAAAAACCCACAAGTTGGTATAACCATTTCTCTCATATTATTGAACTTATTCCTAAAATGTTCAATGCTTCTTTTAATTACATTAGAAGTTTTTTGAGCTTGTTGGAGCGGATTCCTCTTTGTCATTTTTTTTTTCTCCATGATCATTGTAGTCATTAAATCTAAGGGATTTTAATTTGTCCCAAAATTTGGTAACATACGCAGTGGCCAATAGAAGGACTACAATTTATGTATTATTGCATTATGTTAAAGCAATGAATATGGAAAAATCATTGTCAACTTGGAAAAATCTTTCTGCTCTGCATTTACATAAAAGTAAAGTTATGAATATGGGGATTCTTTTGCCATCAATTCAGGTGTTTGCATTACATTTGATGTGTAGTATATTCATTTATATGAGTAATTCAATGTCCATAGTTGACAACCTAATTGATTGCGTTTCAATTGGAGGTAAATTGATTTATAAGAGCAACTTTGCATTGTGTTTGGATTCAAGTAAATTGTTTTATAAGGGAAATTCAATGCCCAGAGTGCATTGCCCATTCGTATTGTGTTTTAATTGGAATTGCATTGATTTATAAAGGTAATTTGATACTCATAATGGGCTAGTTTGCCATCCCATTTTCATTGTATATTCATTTATAAGAGTCATTCATTGTCCATAGTTGGCAAAATTGGAGTTAAATTGATTTGTAAGAGCAACTCTGCATTGTGTTTGGATTCGAAGTAAATTGGGTTATAAGAGAAATTCAATGCTGAGAGTGCATTACCCATTTGTATTATGTTAGTTGTAAGTACATTGATTTATAAAGGTATTTTGATGCTCATAGTGGGTAGACTAACCCATTTGCATTGTGTTTTAATTCATTTATGTATTGTTTAGAATAGAGTCTGTGATAATATGCAAATATTTCACATTCAAACTTCTTAGGCAAATACTTGAAATGCAGTGACTGCATTAATCTATTAAATTCATTTTCTGATTCATTCTTCTATAACACTTACAACTAAAAGATGTCATTGCACTTAATTTTTGGGTTGGAACGAATGTACAGTTGAAATATGTTTGGATTGGAATGAATGTACAGTTGAAATATGTTTGGATTGGAAGGAATGTACTTGCGTATTTTTGTTTCATTCCTTTGTGGCATCTAGTTTGTGTAGAAATTTCGATTTTATGTCATTTTGGAAATGGTTTTGGTTCTGGTTAGATTTAGTCTATTGTCTTATTGAGTTTATATCAGATGGATCTAAGTTGTCCTTTTGTAAATTGCCATCTTGAGGAGCTTGTTTATTTCCATGTCTCCATATTTGTTGATGTATGGAATGTTAGGTTCTTTGACATATTTGTTGATGTATGGAATGCTAGGTTCTTTGTGAATATGAAACTTTTATATATTAATGAAGTTCAAGTGCTACAGTTTATTAAAAGAGAAACAACCACAAGTTGGTATAACCATATCTCTCATATTGTTGAACTTATTCCTAAAATGTTAAATGCTTCTTTTGATTACATTAGAACTTTTTTGAGCTTGTTTGATCGGATTCCTCTTGTCATTTTTTTCTTCTCCATGATCATTGTAGTCATTAAATCTAAGGGATTTTAATTTGTCCCAAAATTTGGTAATGTACGTAGTGGCCAATAGAAGGACTGCAATCTATATATTATTGCATTATGTTAAAGAAATGAATATGGAAAAATCATTGTCAACTTGGACACATCTTTCTGCTCTAGATTTGCGTAAAGTTAAAGTTATGAATATGGGAATTCTTTTGCCATCAGATCAAGTGTTTGTATTGCATTTGATGTGTAGTATACTCATTTATAGGAGTAATTGAATGTCCATAGTTGACAACCCAATTGATTGTATTTCAATTGGAGGTAAATTGATTTATAAGAGCAACTTTGTACGGTGTTTGGATTCAAGTAAATTGGTTTATAAGGGAAATTCAATGCCGAGAGTGCACTGCCCATTTGTATTGTGTTTTAATTGGAAGTGCATTGATTTATAAAGGTAAACTAATGCTCATAAACCAACCCATTTGCATTGTATATTCATTTATAAGAGTCATTCAATGTCCATAGTTGGCAGAATTGGAGGAAAATTGATTTGTAAGAGCAACTTTGGATTGTGTTTGGATTCAAAGTAAATTGGGTTATAAGGGAAATTCAATGCTGAGAGTGCATTACCCATTTATAGTATGTTTTAATTGGACATAAGTTGTCCTTTTGTAACTTGTCGTCTTTAGGAGCTTTTTTATTTCTCTATCTCCATATTTGTTGATATATGGAATTTTAGGTTCTTTGATATATTTGTTGATGTATGGAATGCTAGGTTCTTTGTGAATATGAAACTAATAGCTATGTACTTTTGTTTTTCACTATTTTATGCATTTTTCATATTAAAATAAGTGACTTGTTCAAGATTTTATTATTCACTCGTTTGTCATCATATTTACAACTCAGTTATAAATGTATTTTAAATCATTTGGTGTATAGAGGAATAACAAAAAATCTCATTTTCATTCACAGATAATATTTCTACATTATAATAGACTATATATGTTCCTTCTAATATGGATTTTGGTTACAATTATGCAAACATTATGAAATAAAACAACCTACGTTGTAAGCCAAAATCTTTCTGTGACAAGAAAAAGATACAATCCATCCAAAATCCACATCATAATGTGGTTACAACCAAAAACATATGACACCCCTATTCGTTATGGCCTTGAGAATCTTGAGTGCAAAAACTCCCTGAGTTACTTACTTGAGCGAGGTAGGTTGGCCTACCTAAAAAGGGTTGATTATGAAATGGTTGATTGCTTCCAGATGATTGAGTTCAATTTGCACCTTCCAACCATGGAGGAATTGAGTACCCATACTTGACATTTGCACTACTAACCCCTACATTAAGTGGAGGCGTGTGATGAGCATACATATAATTGACACGTCCTCTGGTAGGAATAAGGCAAGTGGGTAAAACCTTAGTTTGATAGTGAGGAACTTGAATGTTTATGAGGTCTTGGAATAATGGTATATTATCTGCAATATTTTCCAATGAGTTTGAAATAATCTTGGTTTCATCAGCTATGCTTGCATCATTGTCAACCATATTGATCATCCCTTGTTCCTTTTTAAGCATTTGTTGTGTCTTTCTTGATTCCTTTTCTTATCTTGCCATTTTTTTTGTTGGTTGTTAACTTGCCTTGCTTTATCTCTTTCAAGCCTTTCATTTGCTTAACATTATGCTGCAACAATCCTTGTTGCCTCCTTCTCCTTGGCTAGATCTTACTTTTCTGTTTTAATTCCTGCATTTCAAATTTGTTTTTTTCAAACTCAACTAACAGGTTTATATAGTCTTCTAAGGTGAGTAACTATGAACTTTGGCCCAAATGAAGACTACCTGGTGTGCCTTTCTTTTATTTCATTGATACTCTCTACTAGTAGCTTTAGGAACCAACCAAGTATCTTCTCCACCCCTCCCACCTGCATGTCATTGCTTGATACCTCCCTTTCAGTATCCGAGATAGCTGATGGAACTATAGCATTATCTTCATTTGATGCCTCATTATGTGCTTCATCTTCTTCCATTGATCTGTTGTCCACAAAAAATGAAAAATTTCACTGTTCAATCCTGCTGCTTGTGAGGGCATGTTCATGCTTTCTTCATTGGTTGTTGAGACACTATGTTCATTCATATTAATCATGGCTTCTTCTAGCCATTATGGTGGGGTTACCTCGCTTGGCAATGTCAATTGGTCATTGTCAATTGCATGCTTAACAATGTCATTAACAATATCAACAGCAGAATTTTCATGTTCTTGAGTTCGTAGACCGATCTCCATGTTACTGGGAATTTCTTCATGATTATACTGTGTTTCACATATAGTTTCATCATCTTCATCATATAAGTGTCCTTGAGAGAGGAAAATCATATTACTAGTTGCAACCACATCATCTTGTTCATATACTTCTTACACTTCAACACCTATTTGGACATGCCCTTTTTACTGACCATCCACATGAAATTCCTTGCTACAACCAATATCATGCATAACAGAATCATAATTCAGTGGTCAGATTCATGTCCTCTTAAAGCTAGCCTTGATATTTAATGATGTCAGAGCCCTTTTAAAAGCTTTACTTGCAAAGTCTGCTAGCTCGAACCTTTTCACCTCAATCCCTGGATTCTCTGTCATTCATTTAGCACGCTCTGACCTGAAATAGTTCTTGAAAGGGCCAAACACACTAACATCAAGGGGTTGAAATCTGTGAGTGGTATGAGTGGGAAATGTCAATAGTTCGATGCCAAAAAAAAATTCTTCCTCAATTGTTTGTACAACCATGTGGCTCCCATGGCCAGCTAATATCAATAGGTATATGTTATTAGGTGAGACACCACCTAGTACCGATGTGGCAAAGTGAAAAATCCAACTTAAAAATAGTTCTTTAGTCATCCATGTATGGGGATGTGCATCCATGCATGCACCTGCTTCACAGTTATGTATATAGTTGTTCAGTTGATTTTCACCTTTGAATAGATAAAATCCTGGGATTGAAGTACCAATTGCATTGACACAACATAAAATAGTTATCCATTCCCTACTCTTAGGCAAAATCTTTGGCACATTTCAGCTCCCTCTCTTGGAAATTACTCGCTTGCCATAATTCCTCCCTGCCTGTAAACCTGTTTCATCGCAGTTCCATATATGGTCTACTCCATAAGAATGTTTATCGTAAGCACTAAAAAGAGTGTCATAGAACTTTTGCACAACTACAGGGTGCAATTTTAATGCTATATCTTTGTGAAGGCCCTCAGTTGCATGCAATACAAGGTTTGGATGGATTTTTTTAAACCCAAACCACTATGATTTACAAAGAAACCCATCTTTGAATGGGTTTGGCCTCCCTTGATAGATTTGAGAAACTATGGATTTGAGTTGTCTAAACTCTAGCCCATGTCCCAATTGGGCCATCTCTTTACACCACTCAACCATGTAATACATGTTCTTTGCATGTTATTTCTCAAACTGAACACACAAAGACTTGGAAAATCAAGGACCTAGCTAATTTAACCTAATCTGACCTAGATAATAGCAAAGAAAATGAACAGAAGTCTATGTGCAACAAAATCATGTGAAGTAACTATGCAACTAAGTAATCATGAACCTAAGCATGCAACCACAACTGACATCAACTTCGACAAATGAGAATCTAACACTGATAATTGCATGGTAAAGCAAAAATAGTGTTTTGGAGACAGCAAGGTCACCTTGGTCCCAGCTCATGATCCCACTGAGGGAGAGGTGAGATCCGAGGTGCTTGATAGCCTTTTTCTGAAGATCTTATTTGTTATTAACCTATCAAATCAATCTGAACATGAAAAGATACTTTAACCATCCAAATAAACCTAAGTAACAAAACAAGATTTGAATTTAAATAGCAGATTTTATTCCAAGAATGTAGCAAAGACACATGAAAGTAAACAAAGGAGGTACTGGGCACTTGGGTTGGGCCCAACCCCAAGAGCTACAGCTTCCTAAGGAAGATTAGAGTTGGTGCAAAGCTAGATTCATCTTTATTGATCAAAAGAATAAGTACATTCCAAAAACTGTCCACAAGCGAAAGCTCGAAAATGTGCTGAAATGTAGAGCTAATCTACTACCTAAAGAATGACTAAAAAATGACTAAAATTGAACTACAAACTAGCTAAGTTCTACCTACAAAGTGAATAACTGAAATGAGGCCTTAAGCCTTCTTATTTATACAAATTGAGGACCCCAACAATCCTCGTAAACTTTAGGGACTTGGCTGCCCAAAACTTGCAGTTAACAACAATCCTACTTGACTTGCTTGGCTACCCCTTGTGCTCCAAGATTTTGGTGGAGAAATTGAGGTAAGGGCTCATAAATGAAGGGGAAACCTTCCTACAAATCATCTCCCTTGTTCTCCCATGAATTTGGCTGCCAAGTGCTCATTAAAACCTTCAATTTTGTCTCTAAATTGACCACAAAACTGCACAAAGCACCCATTAGACTTGTTGGCATAATGACTAACCCAATTCACTCTATTAGAATAAATATAATAAAAAACATGCAATAAACTAATGAGAATGGTGTATTAAGTCGAATTAGGAGGCTGAATGAGCCCATATAATTATCCATTTTTGGGGCTCATCAGATATGGATATGGATTCTTAGGCTATTAGTCTTGTTAGGTGTTCCTATAAATATTTTCATTTTATATACTCTCTATGTTTATGGAAAATATTTCCATTTTTGGCTCTATACATACTTTGGGTCTTTATGGTAATACTTTAAAATTATGCTTGTATCGATTTTTATATGTGTCCCCCTAAAATTTCAGGAATATGTGTATGTATCGGATGTTCGATATTTAATCCCATTGCAATTTGTGGGAAAATATTTCATACTATTTCCCCTAAAGTTTTCTTAATTACATGTAAATGTGTTTGGATGCTATGCATATTTCTTTGTTTGTATAAATATAAATTCTATGAGTTATGTTATAGATGTTATTTGTATTTTTTTCTCATTCATTATCAAACAATGTTATATATTTATGTACATTTTAATATTTGCATTTATATTTTGATAGCGTATAGTTCCAATTTAATATTTTCATTTTATATACTCTCTATGTTTATGGAAAATATTTCCATTTTTGGCTCTATACATACTTTGGGTCTTTATGGTAATACTTTAAAATTATGCTTGTATCGATTTTTATATGTGTCCCCCTAAAATTTCAGGAATATGTGTATGTATCGGATGTTCGATATTTAATCCCATTGCAATTTGTGGGAAAATATTTCATACTATTTCCCCTAAAGTTTTCTTAATTACATGTAAATGTGTTTGGATGCTATGCATATTTCTTTGTTTGTATAAATATAAATTCTATGAGTTATGTTATAGATGTTATTTGTATTTTTTTCTCATTCATTATCAAACAATGTTATATATTTATGTACATTTTAATATTTGCATTTATATTTTGATAGCGTATAGTTCCAATTTTTTAGATATACTTCCAAGTCATATAATTCTTATAGTATTGTGTCTCAATTGTATGGGTTCCATTTTGATTCTAATATGATACATGAAAATTTAGAATTTTTGTTTTTAGCCATTTGGAAAAACCCTTCTACATTTTGATAAGTTTATATGTTTGGAAAAAATAACATATACACCTTTTATGTTTTTATAAGATTGCCAAAAAAAACTTGTGCCTTTTTCATTCTTTTATAGTTTTTTTATATTAGATATATGTTATGTTCCATGTTTATGGTTCCATAATGAACATGTTATTATTCATTGTGGGCATGTCATCTGAAGGCACAAGCAATCGTACAAGAAAACCAAATCTGTCACCAGCATCACGTGACAGGGCTAACGAAATTTATTGTTTATGGTATCAACAAAATAAGGATCCAATAAATGAGCATAGGAGAGCTACATATCATAGAAGAGCGAGTGAAGCCACTGTTCAAAATGATTTTATAATTCCTCGTAACTATTGTACTATGGATGATATAATGGAAAAAACATTTCCCAATTATAGTTCATTATCAGAATATGCTCCTCGTCAACGCAATTTTGTTGTTTGATGCTCTCGTGAAAATGTTTATAATATTGGGGAAATATCTTGCAATAGAGAAGAACATCATATCGATAATGTGGATGCAAATGTCCACCCTAACCCTTTTGTGTCTGCAATTGCATGTTTCGACCAAGGCCAAAGGTTGCAAAACATCCATGGTGGAGTTAATGATGACATTGTATGTGATGATTTGGATGATAGTTTAATTGGCCATTTGTTTGATAATTTGGAGCCAGTTGCTCGAAACATCGGATCTTCTAATCCCCCTTCTCAAAGTAATGTGGCCCCACAAAGATAATCAGTCATCCCTGATAGCATTTCACGTTGAACAATGGAGATAATGCAATTATATTTTGATTTTTGTTGCAATAGTGGTTATTTTATTACATTCCTTTATTTAAAAACGTTTTTTTACCAAAGTTATAAGCTATTTTATTCTCTTGGAATATGATACAACTCGTTTTAATATAGGTCTATAAATTGACTCCCAAAGTGTTCCATCTACTAATCTGAGAAGTGAAGATGAAGCATGTCATAACCTTCCTGTGCATTCTCCTTGAAGATCTAATTGCCGAACTAATGTATTTGATTTTCTTTTCATTTTTTGAATTTTTAGTTGGTTGGACATTGAATTTTATGGCATATTTTATTTTCTCCGAACATGACACAACTCATTTCAATAGAGGCATAAAAATTAACTTTGTAGATGTTCCATATATTGATGTTACAAGCGAAGAGGAACCATCTCATAATATTCACCCACATAGCCAAACAAATGTAAATGTTGAGTGCATTTGATATTTTTCTCATTTTTTCATTTAGAGTTAGTTGGACCTTGTATTTTATAGCCTTTTATGGAAAAAATGATTTCATCTTATCAGGTTGGAGAATTGTAATGCAAAACAAAAAATTGTAAAACTAATGTAAATGTTCAATGTATTTGATTTTCTTTTGTTATAGCTCTGATACCACTTGTTATATATCTTACCCAAAAATATAAGATACAAATATACCCAGAAATAAGAAGATATAAATAGATAGAAATGATTCATTTTATTGATCAATCCCTTAAGGTAGGGCAACACCATACATTCACTCCTTAAGGAAGGAGAACACTCCATAAGGCATATTCTTGTTCATACAATATTCCTTGACACCCCTCAATGGGGAGTCTTTAGCCTCTATATAGGCCTTATACATACAATATCATGGGTCAATACCATGGTTCCCTCAATACCATTTATCTAATACCATGGGCCCATTACATTATTACTAACTACTTGCAGTCCCTTACATGATATGGGTTAACCACCTTATTTATTACTATGGCCCATCCCATTATTACATTATTCCCTTGTGTACCTTCCTTTTTACCCCATATTATCCCCCCTAGGTACACTACATTCCACCCCCCTTAACATGTTTAATCTCCGAAACATGGGAAGAACACAAATAATAAGATCTACTCAAAAGAGTAGTCCACTGGTACCATGCACGTGCATATAACCATCCAAGAGAAAGGTGAATCCTCAATCCAACTGGTGCCTCGCTTGCTTGAGATGGAATTTGACCATGGAAGCTCTTCTTTGTTATGTGTAGTAGGTGGATCGCCGCTCCTCTCTATCTATCATATGGGGGTTATTGTCCTTGTGGCTAATTTTTTGCCATCTTGTTGGTTGTTTTCTTGCGGGGTGATGTGGGTAGTGATATGTGAAGTTTTAACCAACAGTGGAACCTGAGTGGTATCTGGTACATGTTGTGATGCCTGCTGTTGTTTTTTATCTTCCAAAATTACTTCAACCACTGAGTCCTCATTTGATGTATCAGTACCTGTAACCTTTTATGCTTCAATCTCCATTTTTGTTTGATTGTCGATCATCAAAGAACAAATATTTCATTAAAATTGGAAAATTTTTATTACAAGGACATCACCAAAATTGAGTTTTTTGGTTATTTTGAAATTCTATATCCACTATTTACTTCCAAGTTTAATAAAATATGTGTTAAAGGCTCATCGTCTGATATGTCATTTCCTGGAACATCTTCTGGTTCAACCTCCATGGACTCGACCTCCTTATTGATGGAAATATCTTGTAATGTAATTTTCTTCCTTTTATACCAGAGCTTCAGGAATTTATTCTGCACATTAATATTTATAGTACCCCCTGATTCCATCCAAGGGTATCCCAAAATAGCATCCTCACTAGCCATATCTAAAGCATAAAAATCAGAATGCAATACATACTTGTCCATAGAAATCTTTAAATCTTTATAAACTTGCACCTGCTCATTATTAACCTGTGTATGCTCCATGTGTTTTACTGGCACTTGTAATTTCTTTTGCCAAATTGACATTTATGATATTTTGTTTGCAACTAGGATTTGTAGACACAATGATCTTCTCCTTCTGAATCAATCCATGAACGTCAATAAGGAGATACCAGCAGAAAACAACCCTTCGGGTTTCTTGGTTTCCTTCTTTCCTGTAAAAATAAAATCTTTGATAGGTTGTGTGCCTGTCTGTGTGAGCTTAGTAAGAGAACCCACAAAATTAGATGTACGGTCGAAGTGGTCACAAATAGATTTTGCGAACATCTGCCAAGTAGTTGTCCTTGGATGGCATTTTTGATGACACTGCCACCATTGCCATCTTTCATGGTCCAAGTACATGATTCCAACACTCAGTTAAGTTGCATCATCTATGATGTAATTCAATTTGAAATATTTCTCCATTTGTGCTAGCCATGTGGCTAGATGAGAGCCATCAAATTTATACAAGTCCCTCAAATTCTGATCTAGGCCCGCCATCACAAAAAAATTTGGTGAAAATTTGAAATGGCCACAATTCTATCAATATTGCTGAGAATCCCTATTATGACCTATTTTAGGAAATGGAACAACCATTCTACATCTTCCCATGTGGTAAGCATATAGACCTAGGCATTGAAATTTTAGATCCACGTTGCAACTGTCCCGCCGTCGAAAAAAATCCTGAAAAAAAAAGAGCTAATTTTAAATCAACGATATCTCCCTCATCCGGACTCTGATTCGACTGATTTTTTTTTTGAAATCGGGTACTTTTTCACAAAAAATCTAGATCTTCAATTATATTTTTTCATATTTTGCCCCAAAACATACATATCTGCACCATAAACTCGCTGCCCTGAAAAAATGTCTACAACACCACTAATTTTTAGATCAGTGATATCCCCTTCATCCAGACTCCGATTCGGCCGATTTAATTTTTGAAATTGGGTATTTTTTCACAAAGAATCCAGATCTGCAATTAGATTTTGCATATTTTGCCTCAAAACGTACAAATTTGATCTGCAAAATCGCCGCCCCAGAAAGTTCCTGCAAAAAAACTAAAAAAAAAATCTCCACTTTTGCCCAAGAAAGTGCTATGATACCACTTGTTATAGCTCTGATACCACTTGTTATATATCTGAGCCAAAGATATAAGATACAAATATACCCAGAAATAAGAAGATAGAAATAGATAGAAATGATTCACTTTATTGATCAAACCCTTAAGGTAGGGCAACACCATACATTCACTCCTTAAGGAAGGAGAACACTCCACAGGCCATATGCTTGTTCATACAATATTCCTTGACGCCCCTCAATGGGGAGTCTCTAGCCTCTATATAGGACTTGTACATACAATACCATGGGTCAGTACCATGGTTCCCTCAATACCATCTATCTAATACCATGGGCCCATTACATTATTACTAACTACTTGTGGTCCCTTACATGATATGGGTTAACCACGTTATTTATTACTATGGCCCATCCCATTATTACATTATTCCCTTGTGTACCTCCCTTTGTACCCCATATTATCCCCCCTAGGTACACTACACTTTTCCATTTTTGAATCTTTATTTGTTGGAAATTTAGTTTTATAATGTATTTTATTTTGTTGAAACAGGAAAAAACTCATTTGAATAGAGGCATAGAAACTAACTCCCTAAATGTTCCATCGACTGATGTTAGAAGCAAAGAGAAACCATATCATAACCCTCACCCACATCAGTAAATAAATGTAAATTTTGAATTCATTTGATTCTTTTTTCATTTTTTCATTTATAATTAGTTGGAAATTAAGTTTTAATGTATTTTATGACAAACACACCTTTACATCCTCTTGAGTTCAATAAATGCAGACCATAAATTTGGAAAGGCCCAGTCATAGATCCATTCCACATGCTTCAAATTTAGGAAGGGAATCTCATGTTCATGAAGATGAAGTTAGAAGAAATTTTACTCTTCCAAATGGTTATCAAAATGGTCCGACCGATAGAGATAATATTCATTTTGATGAAAACATGATTGCAGTGCATAAAATATTTCAAGAAAAGATAGATAGTTTGTCAATTGTCTAAATGTGCCACATTTTCTAAGAATCATATCCCAGAATCCAATTTTTGAGATATTTTGAAGGACCTATTTGTAGACAATGTAAGAGTGAAGGAGGTGCCCATCGTTTTTGTCGATATAATAACATGGATCCTGGTGAGAAACCTCATATTTCAAGAGTTCTTACTCAAGTTGAAGAAATGTTAATAGCATGTGTGAATCCTATTTTGGAAGGGACACATGCTCGAGGTGGGAAATATAAGTATAGCGGTCATACAATTAGCTTTCCTCGAGATATTTCTACAATTGTATAAAGTCTTCCCTCACATGTTGAAGAAATTTACTTTTTAATTGTGAGGTGACATGCCACTCAGTCTAGATATTATGAATATTATGTCAAAATATCTTCAGTGATGGCTGCATTGCTTTTCAAAATCCAACATGATCCATATTATTGAGATGTTGTAATTGACTATGATTTAGTGAATGCTCTGCCCGAAAGATCAATAGATGTCTCCCCAGGCTTAAATTTGTTGATTGTGATATTGAATATTCTAAGATCAATGAAACTAATAATGAAGGTTTTCCAGCTAAGCATTTTTCATCTCATGCTTCTTTTCTTGCTTTCTTACCAAATTAATGAAGAGAAGTGGAAGAAATTAGAGCATTTCTTGATAATGTTGATTCTTCACATGTTCAAGACATGGATTGGCCCAATATTGGAACCTATCCAATGAATGAATATAATATAGAGGGGTTATTAGATAGGGTATTCCCATCAATGTTCCTTATTGGTGATGTTGATTGGTTGCAACCATGTATTTGTAGTATTGAACTTCATGAGTATGCACTGCATCTTCTTTGGTACTATGATCAGAGATTTGGAAGCCATCCTCACTTTCAATATTAACTATTGAACATGATAATGCGGCATCGTCCAAGCAACTACTACAATTTTTATAAAGAAGCATTTACACGATAACTCACCTACAACAATTGAAGAGTTGCGTCGCCAACTTTCTGATTTACCATATAATAAGTTGGCTGAACATCTTATGCGGTTTGGTTATTCTGAGAGGTACAAGGGCATACTGGACTAAGTGTTGGGATGAATTGACTGACATGATTACTCAGTTGGGATGTCCATCTTTATTTTTTTACTTTGAGTGCAGCTGTCACAAAGTGGCTAGAGTTGCATAACCTCATGTCCATGCATTCACATTATCATTCTTTAAATGAGCATCGTATGAAAATTTGGAATGTTATCCAGTACCCTCATATTGTTTCCACATTTTTGCACCATAGATTAATTATTTTTTGAGAGGAATTTATCCAAAAATATATTAAAGATAAAGAATTATGGTACAAGTTTGTGTTGTTGAATTTATTTTCTATACTTTCTCAATTTTTTATTATGAGTCTATTTATATTGTTTGTACTAACTATATCTTCATTTTCTTCATATATGAGTGGCAATATAGAGGTTCAGCACATATCCATGGTTTCCTATGGTTGGGAGGTGCTCCTGACATGGAAGACTTGATTGATCAAATGGTTCTTATATACAACTTGTAAAGAGATTCTTTGACAAGTATGTAATTGCAAGGAATCCACATGGCATACATCGTCACAACATAATGGTTCCACATGGTCTCAATGATGACCCTTTCCTATTGAATACTGATCATGTTTTCTCTTGCAATCCTCATAATGATTATGAAGAATTGTTAAATCGTGTCAAAAGGCACTCAAAGTGTAGTGTGGATTCTTGTTTGCACAAAAAGGGCACTATTTTGACATGTCAGTACAATGCTCCATGCGATCTTTGTAATGAATAAAGATTGTTCATTGATGATCAAGGAAGAAAAAAATATGAGACAACAAGAAATGACGATGGGCTCAATGTACATAACATTGACTTTCTAACAATGTGGCATTCAAATGTTTATTTCCAACCAGTGCTTTCTCGTTATGTTACCTTGAAATATATTGCTAAGTATGCATCAAAATAAGAAAAAAGGTTTGAAAGTTATCATCATATGTTAGCTAGAATTTGAAATTTTATTGGCTCTGAGGATCATGCTTCATGTGCATAAAAAAGGTTTCTTGCATAAATGATTGTTGACCATGACATTGGAGCACAAGAAATGTGACATATGTTGCTTAAGCTACCTCTTGTTGTTTGTAGTTGGAAATTTGTTTCCTTAAATGTTGGAAGAAATGTTTTCAAGAAAATCTCAAGGGATGTCTTGTAATGTTCATATGAGAATATTTTTGTTCAAAATTATCAGAAGAGACCTTCTTTCCCTGAACTTTTATCTTTGATACAAACATCAAGATCTTGGACATTTGGTAGCAAGCGTAAAGAAGATCCATGGAAGCCTACAAATGTTCATGCTATTGTTCAGGTTTTGCCACGATTTTATTCTATTCCTGTTGAGGCTTTAGATGATTCTAAAACCTTTTGGTGGACATAATTGCTATTGTACAAGCCATTTCATGACATTTTTGAAGAAATTGTCCTTTTAGCTGAAATTATTATTGAAAATTGGAGGAGTTTTCGATATCGAGCATGGGATGTTGTTCAAAATCCATCAATTGTCAACAATATTGAAGATGAAGAAGATGGTGATTTTTCTAACTAGGAAATGAATCTTGAAGACGGTTTTCAAGAATGGCAGATTTTCTCTTGCTTGGTTCCACCAAATGATGTGAATGTTTCTGATCTTCACACCCTTGGTTGAAGGGACTTTGATATTTCATTTGTCTGGGAAAGTATAACTATTTATGATGATGTTGCAGAAGAAGCTATTAATTTTATAAGGAATGGAAAATTAAGGGGTGCTATTGTTGAACTTTCAAATAGAACATTTGCATCTCCAAATTCATTTTCAAAAAAACAACGACTTGACTTTGAAATTATTTTAAGGAACTTTGCTGAATATGAGATTCATTAATCTCTTATGATTTTTTAGGGTACTGCAAGCACTGGGAAGTCTTTCCTTATCCATTGTATTTTTGAAGCTCTTTCTAATTTGTCAAGTAATGGAAGAAGCCCTTTGCTTCTTCTTGCCCCAACATGAATAGTTGCTTTTAATATACATGTAAAAACAATACACTCAACACTAAAAATTCAAATTATAGATATGCAACCACTACAGGGGCAGTCACTAGTAGTATTCCAAGAAGAAATGAGACATATTAGATATATATCGATTGATGAAATGATCTTTCTAGGATCAAGGTTGTTTATGGAAATAGATGATGAATTACGAGAAGCATTTCCAGAGAAAAATAATTGTCATTTTGGTGGAAGATCCATCATCCTTGTGGGCAACCTTCACCATCTACCTCCTGTGAGAGATAAGCCATTGTATGTAGGTAATATAAAAGGAAAAGCCTTGTGGAACAAATTCAACATTTTTGTCTCTCTTGACACAATCTTTCACCAATAAGGGAATAATGAGAAACAATCTTGTTTTCGTAGAGTCCTCAATAACATAAGAAATGCAGAACCTATTCTTGAATATTGGGAGTTTCTTATGTCGCGAGCTAATATGAGGTTGCATACTAGAGAAAGGGATGTATTTAATGTAGCAGTTCACATGTTTCCAACAAATAATTTGGTTTCCTTCCATAACAGGAACATGTTAAAATCATTAAATTCTCCAATTGCATAGTGTATTGCGAAGCATTCAAGGTGATAAAAAATCATTGGTGTTGATGATGATCAATTGGACCATGAATTTTTGTTGTATCATGGTCAGCGTGTTATGTTAACATGTAATTTATGGGTTGAAGCTGGCTTGGTGAATGGTGCACATGGTTATGTTAAGGATATATTTTATACGCCTACCTCTAAGCCACCTCAACTTCCAATGTTCACAACTGTTGTTTTTTATAATTATGTTGTTGTTCAATTTGATACAAACAATTCAAACATTGTGCCTATCACACTAGTGATAAGAGGAAATCGAAAACAAATTCCTTTGAAGATGGCATGGGCTCTTACAATCCACAAGTTACAGGGATTGACCTTAGAACGGGCATCAGTGGATATAAGGAATAAAGAGCAGCAAAGATTAACCTTCACAACCATATCATGAGTGAAATCAATAGATGGTTTACGCATTTCACCACCTTTCTCTTTTCAACATTATGCCAAGATGAAAGATAGTGCATATGTTACAATTAGGGAGAAAGAAGAGGAGCAATTGAAGTCCATATTGCTATGACATACAACTAATAACATTGTGGCTTTTTTATAGAATGTTTTTTGAATTGATTTTGTTGTCCTCTTGATTTAATTTTGATATAATAATCGTTTTCAAATATTTATGAGATTAATACATTCATTATATTCATAGTAATATTTGAGAAAGTTGTTTACATTGTTTTTCATGTTGTTCAATTTTTTTTTATTTTTTTTAAGTGGCTATTGTTATTTTGTTTACAACAAACCATTCAGACATAAACAATGAGTTATATGAACCTATCATTCAAAATCAATTTTATAAATGGTTCATATTGATATTAATATTGTGGATTCGTATTACATAATGAAATGAAAAATGGAGGTCTTGAATATTGGCCATCACCATGGCAAATATTCATTTTTTGAATACTAGCCATGGTTTTATTCTATTTCCATAGTTTTATCCATTATATTGTGAAATGAGGTTTATATTTGTGGAATTTTTTTATCATTTGGTTTATGTAACATTAGATTATTTTGTAGCATGATGTTTATAAGATTACGTTTTTTTAAATAAGTAAAAATGGGATGTTATGTTTTATGTATATATATCTATATATGTGTATGCTTATTTATTTGTGTGTGTGCATTAATTTCTCTTTTGATGTTTTATCTTTCAAATGTAGATATGGACAATAATGATGTAATCTATTATGCCAGAACAATGCGCAATATTGTTGGAGCTATAAGTTTTCTTTCGTATCTTTGGAACAAGCTTGATAGAAAACATGGGTTTCATCCTATTTTTATCAATAAGCATCTTCGTGTGCTAGATGAAATGAAAACAAATGTAAAATACTTGTTACATGTGCACCAGATGGAGTTTGGGAGGATAACAAGAAGGAATTGGTTGGAAAGCGTTAGTATCGTGATCATTATCCTGTTGATTTGAATTGGTGCTGCTTTTGTCATCGGTTCGATTGTGTTTTGGAAGAGGCTATTCCATAGATTACTTTTGATGGTGTGTTTCAAGTTCAATTTTATAGCGGAATTATTTGATGTAAAGAAAGCAAAAAATATATGTTAATTTCAATGTTCTTTTTGTGGTTGCAATGTTGGTGAAATTGAATTTTTTTCTCATTGTTGTTGTTATGTAGAATATTGTATATCTCTGGTCTTAAAATGTCCTATCATGTTATTCTTCTTTAAATCCAATGTGTGTAATTTAGATGTGCTTTTTGCATTTATGTTCCTTTGCTCCAATGATGGTGTTACTATTTTATTTTTTTCTCTTGCATTTGTAATTGTTCCGTCTTTTGTATGAGTCCCTTCCCTTTGTTCATGTCTTTCATAACTAAAAATATTATTGAGGTTTATAATATTATTGTTGGGCCTTCATGTTCTTGCTATTTATATCAATATTAATGAGATTTATACTATTAATATATTCATGTATTGATATTAATGTATTTATTCTTTAAAATTTATTTATTGTTTATAATGTAGTGATATAAATGTGTTATTATTAATGTGTTGATGATTTATCACGTTTTAATGATTTATAGTGTATTATTATTAATGTATTCATATTAATTTTTTGTATTGATGTCTTAATGGTTTACAATGTGGTTCTTATATTAATTTTGGATTATGTTTATTATTATTGTTTTGTATTATAGCATCATTTACATTTATAATATTGATGCCATGGATTTAGGGCTTAGGGGGTTTTAAATATTTAAATGACATATATTCTCTCATTTTCAAAACGAATCATCATGAGCCTTGTCGAACGTTGTGTTATAACGAAGATTGTCTTTAGATGAAAACCATAATAAACCATGGTGAATCATGGTCAAACTTAGTCCAACCTCGCATTGTAACAAAGATTGTCTCAATATGAAAATCAACAATGGTTAAGCATGGTCATTAATGTTTATTTTTTGATTTATAATATTTACCTTGGGATTTAAACAACTTGGATTTATAATATTAATCCATTGGGGTTAAAATATCAATCATTTTCATTTTTAATATTGATCCCTTGCATTTTTTGATCCCTTAGGTTTATCATATTTTTCTCTTGGGTTTATAATATTAAACGCTCGGGTTTATTTGTTCTTTGCATTTATAATATTAATAATTCCTTTGGTTTATCATTTTATCCCTTGGGTTTATTAATCCCTTGACTTTAAAATATTAATTGCTAAGGTTTATTAACCATTTACGTTTTTAATATTAGTTTGTTGGGTTTATTTATTCCTTGGGTTTATTGATTGCTTGGGTTTGTTAATCATTTGTTTTTATAATATTAATGAATTGGGTTTATAATATTAATAATGCATTGGGTTTATTCATCCCTTGTATTTATAATATTAATAATCCCTTTAGATTTATAATAATAAAAATCCTGTATTTAAGGTGGGATATAATCATAGTATAATTTTATCCCTTAGGTTATGTATTTTTCTCTTGGTTTATAATATTAAACGTTGTGGTTTATTGTTCTTGCATATAATAGTGATATTCCTTGGTTATCATTTCTATCCCTTGGTTTATTATCCCTGACTTAATATTAACTGCTAGGGTTTATTAATTGTTTAGGTTTTTAATATTAGTTTGTTGGGTTTATATATTCCTTAGGTTTATTGATTGCTTAGATTTATTAATCATTTGCTTTTATAATATTAATGAGTTGGATTTATAATATTAATAATGCATTGGGTTTATTCATCCCTTGTATTTATAATATTAATAATCCTTTAGATTTATAATAATAAGAATCCCTTGTATTTAAGGGTTTGAGGGTTGATTTTATAATAATAGTAATCCCTTCGGTTAATTAAACCCCAATATTAAGGGTTTAATAGTTTAAGGGTTTAATTATTAAACCTCAATATTAAGGGTTTAATAGTCCAACTATTTATGATTATGTCAATATCACAATAGATTAATCTAATATGGAAATCAACCATAGTCAACCATGTTTATTTTAAGGTTTATAATAGTCATGTTAGGATTTATATGTGTTGGGTTTATATTTTTTTATTCCTTAGGTTTATTATTCCATTGGGTTTATAATATCAATCCCTTGGGTTTATTGATCTAAGGGTTCATATTCCTAGGGTTTAATATTATTCAACAATGGTCAACAATAAACAATCATGTTCAACCATGGTCAACCATGGTCCAACGTCGCATCGCACAAGAATTGCCTCAATATGAAAATCAATCATGCTCAACCATGTTTATTTTAGTATTTTTAATATTTATCTAACGGTTTTTATACCTTGGGTTTATAATATTAGTCCCTTGGGTTTAATATTATTCCCTTGGGGTTTTAGCATTAATCCCTTGGGTTTATTATTTTTTTGGGTTTATAATATCGATCCCTTGGGGTTTTAGTATTAATCCATTGGGCTTATTATTCCTTTGGGTTTATAATATCAATCCCCTGGCTTTATTATTCCCTTAGTTTTATAATATCAATCATGGTCCACCATTGTCAATCATAACCAACCATGGTCAACCATGGTTGAATATCACATTGTGACAAGGATTGTCCCACCATGAAAATTAACTATGTTTATTTTAGTGTTTGTAATATTTATATTAGGGTTTACCAATGTTGGGTTTATAATATTAGTCCCTTGGGCTTAATATTATTCCCTTGGGTTCATAATCCCTAGGGGTTTTAGTATTAATCCCTTGGGTTTATGTTTTCCTTGCGTTTATAATGTCAATCATGGTCAACCATAACCAACCATGGTCAACCATGGTCAATCATAGTTGGATCTCGCATTATGACAAGAATTGTCTCCATATAAAAATCATGGACAATCATGGACAATCATGATCAGCCACAGTCAGCCATGGTTGAGGATGGTCAACCATGTTTTATAGAATCAAACATGGTCAATTGTCGTCAAACATATTTGAACGCTGCGTTGTGACAAAAATTGTCTCGATATGAAAATCAACCATGATCAACCATGGTCTAATGTCGCATTGTGACAAAGGTTGTCTTGATATGAAAATTAACCATGGCCAACCATGGTCCAACATGGCATTGTGATAAGGATTGCCTCAATATGAAAATCAACGTTGGTCAATCATGTTTATTTTAGTGTTTATAATATTTATATTAGGGTTTATATACGTTGGGTTTATAATATTAGTCCCTTGGGTTCATAATCCCTTGTGGTTTTTAGTATTAATCCCTTGGGTTTGTTATTCTCTTGGCTTTATAATATTAATCATAGTAAACCATGGTCAATCATAATCAACCATGTTCAACCATGGTCAACTATATGGTTATGGAAATCAACCATGGTCCAACATTGTGTTCTCACAAAGATTGTGATCTCGATATGAAAATCAATCATGGTCAACCATGGTTAACGATGGTCCAACGTTGCATTGTGACACGGATTGTCTCTATATGGAAATCAACCATGTTTATTTTAGGTTTTATAATATTCATGTTTGGGTTTATATACTTTGGGTTTATAATTTTTATTCCTTAGATTTACCATTCCCTTGGGTTTATAGTATCAATCTGTTGGGTTTATTGATGTAAGGATTTATATTCCTAGGTTAATATTATTCAACAATGGTCAACCATAATTGGTCAACCATGGTCCAATGTTGCATTGTGACAAGGATTGTCTCAATATGAAAATCAACCATGCTCAACCATGTTTATTTTAGTATTTTTAATATTTATCTTAGGGTTTTTATACCCTGGGTTCATAATATTAGTCCCTTGGGTTTAATATTATTCCCTTGGGGTTTTAGTATATACTTTGGGTTTATAATTTTTATTCCTTAGATTTACTATTCCCTTGGGTTTATAGCATCAATCTGTTGGGTTTATTGATGTAAGGATTTATATTCCTAGGTTAATATTATTCAACAATGGTCAACCATAATTGGTCAACCATGGTCCAATGTTGCATTGTGACAAGGATTGTCTCAATATGAAAATCAACCATGCTCAACCATGTTTATTTTAGTATTTTTAATATTTATCTTAGGGTTTTTATACACTGGGTTCATAATATTAGTCCCTTGGGTTTAATATTATTCCCTTGGGGTTTTAGTATTAATTCCTTGGGTTTATTTTTCCTTTGGGTTTATAATAGCAATCCCTTATATTTATTATTCCATGATCAACCATGGTTTATTATGATGTCAACCATGGTCAACCATGGTTTATTATGATGTCAACTTGGTCAACCATGGTTCAACATGGAATTGTGATAAGGATTGTCTCAATATTAAAATCAACGATGGTCAGTCATGTTTATTTTAGTGTTTATAATATTTATCTTTGGATTTATATATGTTAAGTTTATAATATTAGTCCCTTGGGTTCATAATCTCTTAGAGTTTTAGTATTAATCCCTTGGGTTTATAATATCAATCCATTGGGTTTATAATATTAATCATTGTCAACCATGGTCAATCATAACCAACCATGTTCAACCATGGTCAAACCAAGCTAGATATGGAAATCAACCATGGTTAACCATTGTCCAACGTTGCATTGTGACAAGAATTGTCTCTATATGAAAATCAACCATGGTCAACCATGTTTATTTTAGGGTTTATAATATTTATGTTAGGGTTTATATTATGTGGGTTTATAATTGTTATCTCTTAGGTTTATTATTCCCTTACGTTTATAATATCAATCTCTTTGGTTTATTGATCTAAGGGTTCATATTATTCAACAATGGTTAACCATAATCAACCATGTTCAACCATGGTCAACCATGGTCTAATGTCGTATTTTGACAAGGATTGTCTCAATATGAAAATCAACAATTCTCAACCATGTTTATTTTAGTAGCTGTAATATTTATCTTAGGGTTTTTATACCTTGGGTTTATAATATTACTCTCTTGGGTTTAATATTATTCCCTTGGGGTTTTAGTATTAATCCCTTGGGTTTATTATTCCTTTGGGTTTATAATATCAATCCCTTGGGTTTATTATTCCCTTAGGTTTATAATATCAATCATGGTCAGTCAACCATGGTCAATCATGGGGTCTTAGTATTAACCCCTTAGTTTTTTTTTTCACTTGGGTTCATAATATCAATCCCTTGGGTTTATTATTAATTTGAGTTTATAATATTGACCATAACCAACCACGGTCAACCATGGTGGGACGTCGCATTGTGACAAAAATTGTCTCCATATAAACATCATGGAAAATCATGGTCAACCATGGTCAATCTTTGGTTTTTAGTATTACTCTCAATAGTTTGCTATTCTTTTTGGTCAAACATAGCTAATCATAGTCCACCATGCTCAAATGTCGCTTTGCGACAAAGATTGTCTCAATATGAAAATCAACTATGGCCAACCACGATCAACTATGGTCCAACGTCACATTGTGACAAAGAATTAATTATTATTATCATTATTAATTATTTTTATTTTTATTATAACTTGTAAAATAAAATAAAATAAAAATATTTATATTTTTTCTAAAAACAATAATAAATTTTATTTTATTTTTAATAAATAAGTATTTATTTTGTTTATATTTTATTAAAGAAGTGAATAATAATAATTATTATTATATATATATTTATGAATGGTTTGTGTCATACAAAAAATGAAGCCTTATGCGTATATTAATCACATTTTACTAAAATATTTTTTTATCAAATAATTATTGTTATTAAATTGTTATTGTTAATTAATATTATTAATATTATATTAAATAAGTTAAAAATTAAATAATATTATATAGTAACTTAATATTATTTTAATAGATAATATAATAATATAATAATCATATAAATATATAAGAATATGGTTTTCATTATTATATAGTTATTAATAATTATAAATAGTTGGTCTTTATAAAAATACAGATAATAATTATTAATGTGGTTGGTATACACCTATTGGCTTGAGAGAATGTGTCACATGCTGATATCAACTTTGTCTAGGGAAAGCAACAATTTTGTTATGATGGTCTTTAAAATTTTGTTATGATGGCCAAATTCTTTTATGAATTTGACAAGAAAATCTTCAAGAAATCTGGCTGTGGGAGTGTTTGAATCATTTTTTTAATGGTGGAAATAGATTCACCATTATCAAAAACCTTTGGAGCATCCAAAATCCCAAAGCTTGATAATTGTAACTCAGATTTCCAAACTTTTCCTTAAATTTTGTCAAAATCTTGCCGGAATTAAAAAAAAATGTTGTCTAGATAAGCATGCTTAACACCGTGTAGCAGTGGTCTCCTCGGGTGATCTCATTATTAGTTTGTTAAAAAGAATATATAACAATTTTATTAAAAAAAACCACATCATCATCTAGAACAACAAACTTGTTAATAGTCCATTAAAAAAACACTTACGAGCCTTGAAATATTTCCTTAACTACCAAGAAAAAAGCAAAGATTGTTTCAGGTTTTAGTCCAAACCAAACCTCGTACCTCAATAGCATACATTATATTTTACCTCTTTAACCACAATCAATATGTCATAAGAAGGAAATCACTAATCGACTTTCCTTTTAGATTGCTTAGACTTACCTAAAACGAAACATAAGCTAAATCGATCGCTAAGAAGAGTCTCCATTAATAGTTTTAAGATACATCGGAATTTGTGACATGAGGTAACAATAAGTCAAGCTTTCTTGCATATTTTGCAAGATGGAGGGAACACTTACAACACAGTAAGTTCTGTATAGGATTCTTTCGAATGTTTGTGATTTCATGCCCATTTAATTTACTTGTTTTTCATGGATACCAAACACTGTGAAGTTAGAGACAGATTCACACAGTTAATTCGAAGCACCAAAACTAATTGAAAACAAATACAAGTAATGGCCGTGCAGCGTGCAACGTAAGGGAAACATATAAATTGTGATATTAGAGAAAGGAAAGGTATAAATCTTGATATTTATAGAAAATATATGTAATTAGTGCACGAGTGAGGAAGGATTCTTTTGCATTAAAGGATGCTATTGCAGGAACTTGGAAGTACAAAAGCGAAATTCCTCGTCTTATTTATTTGTTCACGTTCTGTTAAAACAACTTATTATCTTGAAAGGATTCTTAACAGAGTACTAGTACTGTTGAAATTGGCACAACTTGTTTGGTGAGGTAACTGGAGCAGATTGGAAGAGAAACCCAGCGTTGACCTGCCAATGTCAAATTGAAGGAGAATCTCTTGCAGCTGATAAGTTCCGATCACAATCGATACCTCCGGATCCTCGCCTGCCTCAACAAAAGCTAGACACAATGCATTCTCAATGTAGTCCCGCTCCATGGAGTTAGCTCCAACAATCCTCCAAGTAACGTTTCCTTGCAAAACAAGGTCGATCGTAGGCACGTTGGGCCCCCGCTCAGTGCTCCTCACAAAAGGGGCTGCCCGGTACCTCGTGAATCGAAACACACAGCCTAGTCCAACGGCGGAGGATAGGGTTCAACTAAGTCAACGCGCTTGATATTCATCTCGCTTGCAATCTGGGTGTAGACGGCAATGAGGGAGTTGTAGATGGCGGTGGCCAGTTGCGTGTAGCGCACCACGGTGCTCAGCTTCGTGCCGCCGCGTCCCGTGGTGCCGATTCGCAGCTTCTCAGTGTCGATCGGCACGTCCATGTCGTTGACTCTGATTCCCTGGACACCGATATAAAAGCCGTGAGTGGAGGCGTGGATGGAGTTGGGGATTTTGATGGGGTTCTTGATTAAGGGAGTGTGGATGAGGTGGCGGGAGAATTCTGTAGTGTTTCCGCCTTTTAGCGGAGAGAATAGGAGCGGAGCGTCACCAAAGGAGAGATAGCCATCTAAAATTGAATTTTCCAGTGGCAGACACATCGTAAACTTGTGACTAAAACGCCCTACAGCTGACAGCTGAGCTGGCAGTGCCAACGTCGATGAACTCATCCCAGCGACGCCATCCATCCTGGGAAGCAAATCGGAGGGATTTTTTTGTTTGGCACAGCGAAGGGCAAATGATGGACCGGATATTTATTTCCGTCCCTGCGGAGAAGCGCCGCCACATCTTGCCCGAGTTCGTCGCGCAGGTCGAACTCGCCTGGTTCGGGCACGGAGTAGCTGTGGTTGTTGCACCCGAGACCCCGGGTGTAGCGCCCTAGCGTTGCGGCCCAGGCGCGTGCCCTCTGCACTGTGAAAATCAGCTAAGTATGGCGAGCACTCCACCAACGCGACGAGTGAAGAGCGCGGTTATGGAGAGCGCCTCACGAGTTTATATGGCGAGTTGGGCAAACGCCAACCGACGAGCCGACGTTGGAAACGCTTATGCGATGGGCGACTTGGGTGGGCGGTCCCGCACGATGGGCGAGCCGACCTCACATTGGGCGTTGGCGTGCGAAAGGGGCAAACGTTGGATGGCAGGTCGCCTGGGTGGATACCCGCTCCAACGAAGGGGATAAACCAGCGAACGGATTGTTGATTTGAGCATCATCATCAATCATCTCATCGCTCTAACGCACTCACATCTCAAGTGCGAGGTAGAGGAGGAGAACCGCAGGTTGCAAAGGGGCATGCGCCCGCAGGTCAGGCAACGGACTTGGATTGCGGACGGTATAGCGCGGTTACACTATAACGCAGGCGCGGGTCCGCTCACCCGCCCGTCGGGTGAACGACCGGGCGTGGGCGCAAGGCGACCCGCCCGCCCGCTGTTGGGTGAACGTCGTGTGTGTATAACGTTGGGCGCGGTTGTATGGTAAACGTCGGGGCGCAGTTGTATTGGTTGGTGCGGGCGTTGGTTGGTTAGAAGTTGGGCGTGCACGGTGGCACGACACACCCTCCGTTCGGGCGAATGTTCTTGCATTTCGGTTGTGGTTCGGGCAGACCGCCGTGCGCTCTTGCACGGGCGGGCGCCCGCCCGGTTGTAAACGCCGGTTGAGCTTGTCTCCTGGTCATGTTGCAAAATCTCTATCTATAATAAAAGATTTTTATTACATGCATTGCTGTTGTTCTCGGTTATGTTTATCATGTTTATTATAATGGAATTCCGCACATTATAATTTAACAAGTGAAGTTTTATAAAAGTGAAGGCGTAGTTTGTAAAACACTAACCATGGAAACGGTGAGTCATTTAAGCGGTGCCACACCCGCTCAACTTAAGAAAAAAAGAGTTGGGGGCGTAACAGGTGGTATCAGAGCAGATTCACGGAAGGTTGAAGCTGCGGTTGAAGTTGATTCAGGGTTGAAGAGGCTTGATGATAAGCGATGAGAACGGAAATGTATGCAGGCTATGGAGAAATCATGGATGAACAGTCTGGGTTTTGTAGACTTGATGGTCCATGGAAAGACCACTCAAGCTCTTGTCGACAGAGGGGCCACCCATAACTTTATGACGACACAGTTGGCTAGAGATGTTGGACTGACGATCCTTCCATCCAACATGGAGGTCAAGGCAGTGAACTCTAAGGCTAAGGTGACGTGTTTGGCACACGAAGAGCTGGTACAGATAGGAGACTGGACGGGTCAGTTGGACTTCACGGTGATGGAGATGAACAACTTCGATGTAATACTTGGACAAGACTTCTTGAAGGGCAACAAGGCTATTGTTGTCCCCTTCTGTGATGAGGTGGTGCTGGTTGGATAGACACGAACTTGGACTTTGCCCACACATAGGCAAAGGAGGGAAGTCAAGGTGCAGAATGTTTCTGCACTAAGTTTGGAGAGAGCCATGAAGGAATCAGACGTGGAGACATATGTGGTGATGTTCAAGGAAGTCGTAGGTGATGAAGTGGGGACGCCTATTTCATCTGAGATTTCTGATGTACTTTCCGAATATGCCGATTTGATGACTGATGAGCTTCATTGAAGTTTAACTATACTATACTTTTGTTTCTCTAAATAAAGATATAATCGAGTTTCAAGTATAACTGGACTATACTCCACATGCAACTTAAATTGTCAGTTACTCTAATTTGGATGCAATTTGTAACATCGATACCCATCACAAAATGTTCAATTATTCCAAAACACGATATCTTTCTATTCTATCCTGCCCTTCATCCATTCCACGTTTTAACGACTCCCAAATGGGCTTGCATGGCCCTGCAAGCTTTTTCTGATTTGATGTTCAGTGGTCCCCTTCCGAGTATTGATATAACTTGGAACACCTTAAATAACCTTAATTAGAGGTGGCCAATTAAGATAGGTGATGTGAAATTTTAGAAGAGCGGACTATATGTTCGTCCGAGTTAGCCTAATGTCGTTAGAGTCGTGGCTTCTGAAATCCAAAACCTAAACATCTAAGTTGCACCATAGAATTCACGGTTGGCATTAACGAAAAACATGGTATATAACGTCATTGGAGCATAGTTATCCAGTCCCAATTTGAAATCGGAATTGAGTTCTTTAACACATGCAAAAACATTTAAATGCAAAATTTTCAATTTGGAATATTAATTAGTACATTTTAAAAATATTCTCCAAGTTACTTCAAAATTCTCAAAATGGATGACAAAGGCCTTGTGTTTGATAAAGAACTTGAAAGTTAATGTGCATTCAAATAGATATAATTCAACTCTAAAATTCATCTAAAATGAGGTTCAGTTCTGAAAAATGCAACAAACTCTAGTCTATTTCCAATGGAAGATCTTGGCTCAGAATTTGGTGGGCCATTTTATGATGATTTATTTGATGAATTTGTTGTAGACTTTGATAATCATCACTCATCTGAATTGGTTTTTATGTACTTGTAGTATTTTTTTATTATCTATATTTTGTCTTGTTCATTAGATAGTTTGGTTCAATGGTATAAGAGTGAATTCATGATAGCTTTCATAGATTTGGTCCCATCCAGAGGCTTCATGTCTATAGGAGCAAAGCACCATGGTTAGTGCTACAATTGGAGTTCAAGTGAGGCAGTCAACAATGAGATTAGTGCTTCTTGTCTTATATTCAACCTTGAGATGAAATAGCTGCAAGTACGTGGACCACTTTTAATGGTGACTATTCTACAATTTTCCTTGTGTATGCATGAACTGCAGAGGCTTGTGATCAGTATGGATGATTGTCTCCTTCCCAATAATGTAATGCTTCCACTAGAGATATGGTTATACAATCAAACATATTTCTTTGTCATAGGTGGGGTACTTATAGACGACATCTCATAGTGTCTCACTATGGTAGGCCTCTGAGTGATCATGCTGAGTGAGAACTGTGCCTACCGCATAGTCTAAAGCATTTGTCTCAATCTCAAAAGGTTGTTGCAAATTAGGTAAGGAGAGAAATAGGGCTAAGAATAAGTTGTGTTTAAGATCTTCAAAATCTTTCTGTTATGACATGCTCCAAATGGATTTTTATTTACCACCACTCTTGGTCATTTAGTTGAATGCCCATGCAATATAGGAGAATCCCAACACAAAACTACGATATAAGTTGGAAAGGCCTAATAAACTCTCAACCTCAATTACTATGGTGAGGGTTGGCTAATCACAAATTATGTGAATCTTGGTTGGATCAATATGCATGCCATGCTAATCAATAATGTAGCATATTATTGGACCATGTTCGTGTTGACGGAGCATTTTTCCAAGTTAGCATATAGCTTGTGTTTCTGCAAAGTGTGAAGGACTTGTTAAATATGTTACAAGTGTTTTTCCCAACTCTTGTTGAAGATGAGGATATCATCTTGATATACCATCACAAGAATTGGTGAAATGACAAAGGATATCATCTATCAACCTCATGAAAGCTGATGGGGAATTCACCAAACCAAAGGGCATTACCAACCATTCAAAGAGACCTTCTTTAGACTTGAACGTATATTTTCATAAAAAATTTTGTTCTATGGGGACTTGGTGGTAGCCAAACTGTTGACACCTAATCTTCATGATTGGGAATTTTATGTAAATAAATAAATTGGGAAGGTGAACAATCATCGGGGGATGAACTGAACAATCACTTCCTATTGTATATAACAATGGGTTACCTATGGAATAATATAGGAATCAGTTGTTTGTCTTGTGGAGTTACTGCCTGGCCTGACATGGTATCAGAGCAAGCTCCATGTTTACCCTTTATGTTTTTGTAACTCCTGATCTGCTCCATTGCTCTCTCTATAGTTCTGTCTGCCACACCTGAGCTGCCCTGACATATTCTATTTATGAATTTTTGCATACGCTCAGACTCCAAAACCGTTTCATATTCTCTACAAAATCATCTATGTCCATAACGCGCTGCCTTTCCAGCGCTGCCTCTACTGCAAACTCACTATTGAAATGTTGAATGATGGCCTAACATGGTATGATGGCTTGACATGGTATCGATGGTATTGACCTTCTGCGTAATGGTGTGGTTGCTCTGCGCAGCGGAAGCATAATATTCGTGTTGTGAGAGAGGCCTAGTCACAACATACTCGTGTTGAAAATTCTTTGAAGCAGAGGCGAAAGAGAGCTTAAGAAACTGCAGCACCTGAATTGTGTTAAAGCCGCAGCGGACACGGAAAGGACAGTAACGCACTCTGTTACTCGGTTGATGGCGGTAGGCATGCTAAACGCCTCCTAAGCGTGTTAGAATTCAATGGTTTCCTTGTTAGTCGTAATTTTCAGAAATAAAGATTATTGTGTACATGAAGCGCATATAGTGAGGTAATAATGTTTGCGGAGTTTAACATTCGAGGATGGACAGCATCAGTGTTAAAATTTCGAATGGTTGTTGAGTAACGTCTGCTTCTGGCTTACTATTCAAACAACAAATAACTTCAAACACTGGTGTGGCATATCGTGAAATTGAAACAACAAATAAATTCAAACAATGGTGCGGTTGAAATAGTATTTAAACTGCGGCTTTATTAAGTGATATACACCGCCTATGGACTACATTTGAATCTGTCTAGCGAATGGTCTATGGTATATATATTGAATGGTATATATTTTGAATGATATATATATATATTGAATGGTTTTCATTTGTGCGTGGAGCTCTTGTTTAAAAGGAAAAAAAGGGGAGGTGATATGGAAATATTATATGAGGATATTTTATAAAGTTTGGAGACATTTGAAGAAAACATAGTGCATAAAGTATTTGAAATATTTTTGCCCTTTTGAGTACAATTTCACTGTATATCAGCAGAAGTATTTTTTTTGTCAACAGAAGTTTTTTTTTACAGAATGCATTCAATCATCTCTATGGTAGGAATAATTCTCACTGGCAAGGAGAACTATCTTGATTGGTCCCGGATGATACAACACACCCTCATATTCAATGAGTTGTGGAAAGGAGTGTGTGTCGGAGAAGGAGACAATGACCCAGTATAGCCTACCTCAGACAAAGAGCTCACCATTTGGGAAAACAAGAACAACACAGCTTATGCATTAATCGCAGCATCTGTAAATAAAGAGGTGAGTCGCCATATTTCATCATATTCAACTGCCTTTGAAGCTTTACAAAAGCTAAAAGAACTCTATGACTCACATTCTGCACTTGAAGTCGTCCAACTCATGATTAAACTCTTCACTCTTAAATGCAAAATAATGATCCTCTTGCTCTTGCATCTGAAATAAAGTCTATAATGCATGATATCAAATCCACTAAGGTTGAGTTGGATATCCCTCTTATTGCTTTTCTCAAGGCACTTTTTCCTACTTACTCTAATTATCTTGAGTCTTTGCAAGCAAATGGAAATCTCAAAGATGTAACCTTTGACTCTCTTGTGAAAAAATTTGCTAAAAGAGGAAAAGCTTTTGGAAAGATGACAACCCCTGAGTCTTCTGAAGAGACTGTGTGCCTTACTCATAAAGAAAAACATCCTGCTCAAGATTCTACAAGAGGAAGAGGTGGATGAAGAGGAAGGGGAAGATATTTCAGAGGTAGGGGGGGCAGACATTTTCAAGGAGAAAAGGCAAATTTACACTGTATTCCTGCAAAAGAAATGGATCACATGATGCATCCGCATGCAAACTACCATGGGACAAAATTGCAGAAAAGAAACCAACAGAAAGGTAAAACTGATGATTGAGACAAAGGTAAAGCACATGAATCCGCTCATATGTTGAGGCACAATGTAACATTGGAGTAAATGAAGATTTGTTTAATGCTTAACTTGCTTCCTGGAAAAATGATTGGTTGCTTGATTTAGGAGCAACCTGTCACATGACTCATAGAAAAGATTTTTTTGAAGATTTCACTGAAAATGTTGATGGAGCAGTATACTTTGCAGATCAGTCAAAAGTCAAGCCATCAGGGCTTGGCACAATCAGGCTTAAACTACCTGGTCTTCCAAACTTTCTTCTGGATCATGTTCTATATCTCCCACAGCTCAAGAGAAACTTGTTGTCCTTGGTCCACATCCGTCAGCAAGGTAACTCCATTCATATGTTTGACGGCAAGCTTGAGGTAAGAAAAGCATATGACTACTCACTTGTCATGAGGGGAATAGAAGAAGAAAGGCTTCTCAAACTGCAAGGAACATCTGCTCATGCAAAACATTTCTCATATAATTCTCATAATGAAGAAGGTACACTTCCATCAAGTTTATTATGGCATGCTAGATTTGGACATTTGAACTATGACAGTCTCCACTTATTGAAGAAGAATGTTGTTGTTGGTTTGCCTACAATTCCTAGAAAACTTAAGCAATGTGATGCTTGCATTCTAGGAAAGCATAGCAAACAGTCTTTTCATGATTCACATTCAAGAGCACTTAGGAAACTTGAACTCATTCATTCAGATTTATGTGGTCCAATGCCTGTTTCTTCTGCAAATGGAAATAAATATATCATGATGTTTATTGATTACTACACTAGAATGTGCTGGGTTTATTTATTGAAGAACAAATCTGATGCTTTCCAAACATTCAAGAATTTTCATAAATGGATTGAAAATGATGCACAATCTCATATTGGGTCTATTCGCACTGATAATGGAAAATAATATACATTAAATGAATTTGAAAACTATCTTCACCAACATCGGATCAAACATCAAACAACTGTGCCTTATAATCCCCAAGAGAATGGTGTAGCTGAAAGAATGAATAGAACAATCTTGAATATGGTACGATCCATGCTTTTCTTCAAAAATGTAAAGATAATGTTTTGGGCTGATGTTGTTCTATGTGATTCATATATAAAGAATAGATGTTCATCTAATGCTATAAGAAACAAGACTCCTTATGAATTGTTGTATGGACATGTTCCTTCGGTAAAACATCTCACGGTCTTTGGTTCCACCTGTTATGCTTTGATACCAAAGGTACATAGAAACAAACTTGGTGCTAGAAGTCGTAAGTGTATCTACCTGGGGTATTCAAACACCTCCAAAGCATACCGCCTCTATGATGAAGTAAATAAAAAGTTTGTTGTATCTAGAGATGTAATTTTTCTTGAATCATCCAAATCTGACAACGTTGTTGAGTGGCAACTTGATCGCTTGGATAGATTCACAAAAACCAAATCATTTCAAGAATTTGATAATCAGATTCCACATCTTGAAGGGGGGGTTCCTATTCTAGATCAACACGTGGAATCTTCTTCTGAAGAACACTCTCCGCCGACTGAAACTCCAACAACGGATGATGCTTTAAGTGATGTAATTGATAGAATTGGGAGACTCAATCTTGATTCAGTTCGAACTCAATCAACAGAGAAGCCTGGACCATCTCAGAAAGGTCCCCAAAATTGGCTAACGAAGACACTTGAAAGTGTTCATCCTAATGAAATTGGAAAAACAGAAACCATAAATTCAAACCGACAAAATGGAGGTGATGTAGATGACTCTAATTCACCTGTTGATATGGATGTTTCTTATGATTTTGAATTGAACTTGTCTACAGATTTTGAACCAACTTCCTTTAAAGAAGCTGCTTCTCATGATGAATGGAAAGAAGTGATGCAAAAGGAGTATGATGCCCTCATAAAGAATGACACTTGGAAGCTGGTTGATCCTCCATTTGGAACCAAACCAATTGGCTGCAAGTGGGTCTACAAGAACAAGTACAAAGCTTATGGCTCACTTGACAAGCACAAAGATACGCTTGTGGCAAAATGTCTTGCATAGAAGGAAGGGGTCAATTATGAGGAAACTTTTGCCCCCACAGCAAAATTTGCCACCATCCATACACTCTTTGCACTAGCAGCTTAGAACGGTTGGAAAGTCCACCAAATGGATGTAAAAACTGCCTTCTTGAATGGAGATCTAAAAGAGAATGTTTTTATGTCCCAGCCTGAAGGATTTGCTGTGAAGGGACATGAGCATAAAGTATGCAAACTTGTGAAGTCCTTGTATGGCCTCAAACAATCACCACGAGCCTGGTATGAAAAGCTAGCTGAGCATCTTCTAAAACTCAACTTCAATCATTTTGATCTTGATGATGCAACTTTATTTGTCAAGAATGTTGGAAAAATAGTTGTATATCTTGTGGTATATGTAGATGATCTTTTAATGACAGGGAACAATGAAAGCTACATTGCATCCATAAAGAAGGTATTGGGGAAAAGTATTGAATTGATTTGGGCTATGTTCATTACTATCTTGGCATTGAAGTAACCCAACTTCCAAAGTCCATATTTCTTTCTCAAAAGAAATACATTGGAGATTTGTTAAATAGATTTGGCATGACAGAGTGCAATCCTCTTACCACTCCAATGGAACAAAACTTAAATCTCACATCTATTGAAGGAAAGGAATTTGAGGATGCAAGAAAGTATAGACAACTTGTAGGAAGTCTCAACTACCTTACTACTACCAGACCAAACATTTCATTTGCTATTGGAATCCTCTCTAGGTTTATGCAAAAGCCTTGTGAGGGACATTGGTCTGCTGCAAGAAAAGTTCTAAAGTACTTGAAGGGAACTCAAGAGTATGGAATCAAGTACACACAGGTGGATGACTTCAGTTTGATTGGATACTCTGATTAGACTTCGATGTAGAAAAATAAATTGGAGTATCTACTTCAGGATATGCTATGAGTCTTGGATCAGGAGCTGTCTCCTGCAAATCACACAAACAATCAGTTCCAACAGATTCTACAACAGAATCAGAATACGTGGCAGTAGCTAAAGCAACAAAAGAAATTGTGTGGCTCAGGAAAATTCTTGAAGATTTGCAGGTAAAACAAGTACAATCAACTCCACTCATGAATGACAACACATCTGCAATAAATTTGGCCAAGAAACCAAAGTTCCATGATCGAACAAAGCACATCAATAGTAAATATCATCTGATCCAACATCATGTTGAGGCCAAAACAATCCATCTCCATCATTGTTCCAAAAATGAGCAAATTGCAGACATCTTCACCAAAGCACTTGGAAGAGAAAAACTTGAAAGATTCAGAACGATGCTTGGACTCACCAACATCCCTTCAGATTAAGGGGGGGAATGTTGACACCTAATCCTCACGATTGGGTGAATTTATGTAAATAGTTAAATTAGGAATGTGAACAGTCATCAGAAGATTAACTGAGCAGTCACACCCTTTTGTATATAACAATAGCCTACCTAATGAAATGAATAGAATCAGTTTTACTGCATATTGGAGAGTTACTGCCTGGCCTGACAAAATTAAGAAAATATTTTATGCCTTTTGATTTTCTAACAGAGAGAAGGGGAAGAGAGAGAGAGGGAGACACCAAAAACAAGGGTAGAGAGAGAAGGAGAGATGGATTGAGATAATGAAAGAGATGGAGGGAAGAGGGAGAGAGCAAGTGATGGGGGGAGAGATAGAGGGGTGTGGGAGAGAAAGGGAGGGAGAGGAAGCAAGAGAAGACTCAAAAGAGAGAAGGGGAGAGAGATAAAGTTTGAGGGGGAGAGAGAGGGAGGGAAAAAGAATGACATAGAGGGAGAAAGGTGGAGAGAGAGAGGGAGTGACAAGGGAAAGATGGAAAGAGAGTGAGGGAGAGAGGAGGAAAGGGAGAGAGAACGAGAGAGAAAGAGAGATAAAGAACCGTATATGTAGTTTGTAATATAAAAATAACATGCATTTTTGTTTGAGATGATAATGTTAATGAAAATTTTGTCTAGATAGAAATAAACTATTAGAGGTGAGAAAAAATATGTAACATAAGAGAAAGAAAAGTACTATATCGAGACAGATGATTTACAAAAAAAAAAGTAACAAAGGGAGGTGTGACACATGAACATATTTTACATGAGATAAGACCTGAGAAACCTTGTCGAGAGGAAAACCTAGTTGGAAGGTGAGTCTCCCCTATTCTCTTTCCCTAAAAACAAAATGGTTGTGAGTACAAAGAATTATGGCTTGTGGTCGATGGGCTAGTATAGTGGACAAATCATCTCCGTGTTCTCTATCTCCTATGCCTCTTGGCTAAGCCTCTTGGCTAATTTTGTGCATCCATGGAACAAATGCACTCTAAATAATGGAACCCCGTTTCTTCCGAGTCGCCTGGTTATACTACAACCCGATAGCCTATTAGTGGCTAGATTTGACTACCTCATCTATTAACGAGAGTTACAATATATACCTTTCTAGGATCTAGTTCACTGTAATAATGTGGCTAGTCCATTTTTCATGAATAAGGGGGGATTACATATGATGCTCTCAAATTATCGTGGTGAAAATAGGAATGTCGAATTCTGAGTGACATAATTTTCACATACGAACTCTGATTGACGAAATTCATTTACAGTTAGAAAGGTATTTGTGTGTACAATAGGAAAAAAATGTATGATGCTAGGAAACAAACATTTTACCTTAAAAAAATTTCATTTAATGCCTCAAAATTGTTCGATAATGTTTTAGACCCCAATTTGACAAACTGGGTCCTACGAGTAAAAAGGGTCTCTTGAGTTAGTTCTTCTAATTTTTTTCATTCTGAAAGCATCGATATGGAGAAAAAAATTATAATGATCAAATCCATATCATAAATTACGTGTATTAGAATCCATTTCCTTTGAAATGCAATATCTCCTCCTTCTTAGTAGACCTTGGCTTGCGTTGTTTTGTCTTGTGACTAAATTGCTAATGACACAAATTTTATTTTCTCACAACTTTATCCATTCTTTTTTGGTTGTAAAATTCAATTTGATTCTATTATGATGGTAAGAATTAGAGTTATTTGTTCTCCATTTCATTTTCTCCCCAAAGGTAGGGTACATACGTCAACAACCTTAAAAATTTGGTGGTGGTGACATCTATATTCATACTTCCTAGTTTCAAATCATGAAACTCCTTGGCTCTATTATCAATGTATCTTTCACGTAAATATTTGTTCTCAAATATCTCCTTAAGATGTTTCCATGTTGTTTCATTTTTATTAATTACATTTGAAATTTTGGTATTCTCCCACCAAATATTGGATTCACCATTTAATTGGTATGTAGTAAACCTAGCTTTTGGGTTGTTATAATATTGATAAAGATAAAAATATCTTCCTATGTTACTCAACTATGTGTTTCTTTCTTTTTAGAATATCTTTCAAAAATCGATGGCATCAATTTCTTAAATTCCCTTTATATCCCTTATATTTCTTCTACATTGTTCTTTTTTCTCAAAGTGTTTGTTCACTTTGTTCACTATTGTCTAATGATTTAGTGGTCACATTTATTATGTCAGTTTAATTTTATAATTCATTTCCTAGATTAGGTGGACCATTTATTTTTAAATCTTCCTTTCATTCCTTTGGAATCCTTTCCTTAATATTATATTTCTACCCATTATTTCTCATTGTTTTTTTTATCATTATACCTTTTTAACATTGTTGAATTCATCGTCTATTTCTCTTCTTACATTTTATATTACTCTACCTACATCCTCAATAGCTGTTCATTATCTCTTCTATGCTTATCTATTTCTGGTTTGCATCCTTTTGATAGTTTCTTAAAGGAATTACTACATATCTCGGATATCTTGATTCCTAGAGATTAGTATTTCAATAGATATCCCTTTTCATGATTCTTTACCACGATGATGTTCACTCCCTTCACGGCTTCACTACAAAGCCTCTCTTTCTCCCTCCTCAACCATTTAACATGTAAGAGTTGTAATAAAACATATTAGTTATTATATTTTTATTTTATGCCCATGTAGATCCAAGTGTTGTAAATAGCATTTCTGATACCTCTCTTAATAACTCCTATATTTTTTATTTTTAATTTTATTTATTTATTATTTATTCATTTTTTTAAATTAATTAATTAATTTTTTTATTTATTTTTATTTTATTTTATTTATTTTCTTTTTATTTATTTATTTATTTTTATCTTTTTCTGGTTTTAACACAAGATATAACTTAGCTTATGAGTTGTCCTCATCTAAGTTTATTATTGACTATAGGTTGAATTTTGTTACCTTATAAATTTTGATAAAAAAATTCACTCTACCATGTTATTTGGTGACTCATTGAGATGCAATGGGGAAGATTATATGCTAACCCCACCCTCATATGGTTTTCCCCTTCCCTCAATTCATTTCGACAAGGTTTTATGTTATACCAGGGGTATATGTGTTCAACGTAGTGTCTCGCATGACACTTGGGTTTAATTTATGCTTACTTATCACTATGTTCATGTGCTCAAATGGTATTTCAGCTCTTAAATAATTGACTAATCTTGATTCCCCTTCTTGTCCCAAATGCAATGTTTTCTATGGGCTTAATAGAAACCTTTTCTATCATTTTTAACGAAGGTGATCTGAAGCTTAGAAATAGGTAGTTGAAATGTGGAAAATGCATTGGCTTCCTCAGTAAGCACATTTTGAAATTAGGTTTTGAACATATCCTTTTAGAGTTATGGTTCTAGAGTTTTCATTACTATTGTCCCAACTATTTTTTTGACTCTGTGAATTATTTTCCTTCATTCCATTACTAATTTCCTACAATCCATTTCCTTCATTTTACTTTTAGCTTTCCCCCTTCCCTCTTATGTATCCCAAATCTCAGATTGCACTGGACCGACATTACCCACATCAAGTTTTATTCTTTCTATGAAATGTTAAATTGGAATAACATTATCTTTCCTCACTATGGAGAGGATTTGAAAGGACTAGGAAACAAGGTAGGTAATAACTACTTTTATTTGCTATCTATTTTTGTTTTTCACTTTCTTTTCATTCTTCTAAGACACTAAATTCTTCTTGGCATGGTTTGGGTAGGAGGCTTGTTATTTGGAGGTGAGTTTTTGATAATGTTAAGATACAAACTAAGGAGGGGATGTATGTCATCACATGGACATACTTCCCAAATAATTTCCCTCAGTATGATGATGAGATGATGATAACTTCCTTCCGTTGCTTTGGTTTTCAAACATCTCCTTGCATGGCTTCTATTTTCACTTATTGTGAATGGAATCATTTTCAACTATCTCTAGCTTATATGGTTATTTGGTCTCCGTAAGACATTTTTTGTTTGTAATGAATTACCTCGAAGAGGGTTAACACACTAGGGCCCCGTTCTTCATACTTATAATATTATTTATCCGTTCCCTTGGAGAAATGGAAAGACATCATTTAGTTTAATATTGTTTTATGGTTATTCACTAATGGGTTCTTTTGTGATACCATTTAGCAATGGAGAGGGTAAGGGTATCATACCATAGCCCCATCATTCTTCCATTATATAATATTGATTCTGTTTGCAGTGCTCTAAATGTGTATAAATTCTAATATAAAATGTATGTATTGTTTATTATTCTCCACACTTTTGAGTTTGGGATCTTATTTGAGTTTTGGCCCCTCCCCCACCCCCGTTAGATATTCATAATAACAATAAACTTATAGTTGTATTTAAGGAGCCGTGGCCATGTTTTTCTCACATTAGGAATATGGTTTTACTTTTCCATTGTGGCTAAAACTCTAGGAATGCACAAAAATTTGTTTTGTTTTTTTTGCTTTGGAGTGAAGAGTTACATACTAGGTTTATCCTTGTAGCCTCTTTTCTTAGTTATCGACACAACATACCTCATAGGGCATCCCACCTTTCCTAAGAATTTCATGCTTCTAGGTTGTAACTTGTCCTTTACTTGGTGTGCTCAAGGATTTATTCAGATTCTTGGAGTTTGCATGGTCTAAATAGGTTCTTGTAGGAAACATCATAGGTTTTACATTTGTCCTTAGTTTCCATTCATAAATGTTATTACCATTATTTCCCTTGTTCTATGATATTCAAGAAAAACATTGAGTTTATCCCTATGCTGTAGTTTTGGCATATACTCTTCTCAATACGTCTGTAACTTATATCTATAATTTAATCTAATACCTCACATTTGCGTTAAGTCAAGGAGTATGTGCAGTTCTTCGATACGTAATATTCTGCGCCTAGCATATTCTTTCCAAACAATCAATGAAGGAAGATTTAGAGGTTTATCGACATTCAAGTGGTTTTCCTTTGGGCCTGTCTAGGTATTTCCTAATATGCAAGACATAAATCTAATTTTTTTTTACAGTGTATATTCTTTTTAACCCTTCCCATGAAACGTTCAAATGCCGATCAATCTAGTGAATAACCATTTAGATTTAAAAGTTATCCATATTTCTATTAACTTTGAAAACATGTAGACAGTAAGATTGACATGAAATTGTTGCGTGGGATAATAACATTCTCTTAAAGGTTATAATGATTGGTAGTAAAGCCTACAAGATATTCATTTGGTAGTAAATCCTACAAGATATTCATTTCTATCAATTTTCTTACCTTATTTTATGAACACGTGCATGATTTAATATACCTTACATGTAACATCAGTAGTAATGAATTGAAATCACTACTTGAACACATGCATTAAGGACTAGATGAACCAACAACCGTATCGATGATACAAATTTATGGGGTATGTTCCACCTGTCTGTAGTAGATCGATAAGACAAATCTCTTTACCAACACACCCCTAAGCCTTGGGTTGTGATTTTGTAGAGACAAGTTCCTCAAGCCTATTTTAGCTCAGTTGATTTTCACTTTCAAGTATTAGATGGTGGTATTCATAGATCAAGCTCAACCTTTCACTTATTATCTCCCAACATGAGACTCCTCTCTCTTCCTCGGGTACCTATAAATTCATCGTTGATCCTTCGTAGCCTCATAACATGTGGAAAATCTTCCACTAACAACTATTGATTTCCTAGGACTTGTTCCACCATGAGGCCATATACCCTTTGTGCTACATGCCCCCTTAAGATATGTTGTTTATCCCCGTTCCAAATTTATGTTTAGAGAATAAAAATTCCTCAACTCTCCATTTGCGATTCATAGCTTGTCATCAGTCAAGCAGAGCCACCTCATATAAACTCAAAATCCATACTCACAAACATCGCTCATCAAATTGTATCTATTTAATTATTATTAATAAAATAAAATTGTCTACAA